>JARACY010001208.1:0-63918 GCA_029255725.1 Scrobipalpa atriplicella | reverse complement strand
GGGGTTGCTAAGTCTTCGAAACTAAACAACTTTCACCAGGTAATTCTTTCAGGAAATGAAAAGTAAAATGGCATTCCCATACAAATTTGTCTGACCGAGGAGGTCATTTTGTATGGGAAAGTTTTTTTTTTATATATTTCCTGAAAAGAAAAAAAGAGGTTCTCCTGTAAGTTTTTCAGTTTGGTTGACTGTCAGTTCCTGGTACGCTGCTGTCCCTTACACCCGGTATAAAGCAAGGTCACGTGACGCAGCATTAAAAAGTTAAATTTTTAAGTTTTGTACTGCTATCTCTCAAATCATACTCATCCTACGAAGTCGAAAATCTTGCAGAGTGCCTCATTACAAGACGCTTGTACTTTGAGAAGAACAAGATGAAATAAGTAAGAAAAAGAATGAATAAGTTCTGTTGTCTGTATTTTCTCTGAAACGAGGTTTTTTTTTTAAAATTTAGGTTTCTTCGCAGTTAAGTTGAGAGCTTTTAGGAAAAGAAAATGATTTTTTACTCAGAGTATTAGGATTGTTTTAATTCAGCTCTCAAGAGTGACAGCGAGTTTGAGTTCGTATCAGAAATGTCATTTCAGTACAAAACGAACTGTCAAATCCATACTTAATATTGCTCTCAATCTTGAGATCGCTTTATAAATACGAGCCTTAGTTTGTTATTCTAACAGGTTTCAAGCCTGATGCATATCTAATCTAGGTAAGATTAAGCAGGTTTGTGTCATTTCATTATATTAAATAGTAAATTCATTTGTTCTGGAAATTAATAAACAAGTAGGTAGATTTTTTAGACAAGAGTTTTCTCTTCACGTAGGTTTATACTGCCCCGATTCGATGAAAACACGATTTAACTAAAATAAAACCAACAATTTGTATCCTATCCCGGCTTTACTTGCTTGACGCTAGGTAGCAGCGGCTCTAAAAAGGATTTTTAATAATATTCATATTGTATACCTCAGAATTATATTTTAAAAAAAACACACTTTCAACATTGTCATACGTAAACTTGGGCATTTTACTATTTTGATATTGCGAGCTCCAGACGCGGCCGAGAAGAAAATATAATTTTATGCTAATATTTTCCCTTTAATGAAAGAAGCTCGTATAATATTAACCTGAGAGCATCTATTCTCTTTAATAGTGTAATAAGATGGATGCTTAACGTCATGGAATAAAATACAGTTGAATTTATGAAAAAACCCTTTAACTTTTTTGCTCCGACTGTTAGAAAATTCGATTCTACGTATTTTATTTTTTCACTATTATGGAAATTGAAATTTCGTGATGTAAATGAACCATATTTGTTTCATTTATAAGTTAAATATTTAATTAAACATTAACTAGTTTGTGTGACTATCCACAATAATTATTCAGAGTATTCAAGCACACTTACAGATTCACTCATAAAGAGATCCAAATATAGCTCAAATGTAAATTTAATTTAATCGCCCACTCGTGCTCATTCCTAATGAATTGAAAACACCATTGTTAAAACAGTAATGTGTGCCATACCTAATCACTCATTTAATCGTGTCTTTCTTAGACCTAAACATAGAAATGATAAAAGATAAGAAAATAAGCAATTTGATCTACAGTACTGTTGTCTGTGACAGCACACAATCTGCATGCAGATATTACTCAGCATGGCAATGGCGGAAATTAATTAAGTCCGTTCGGGTTTGGACACACACAATATGTTTTATACATACATAATTATAATTATAGTTGGTATAGTGGAAGCGGTGTTTACATGAAGGGTCAAGGCACTTAAGACAATGAAAAATATTTCCTACGGAATATTGAAGTACGAAATAAAATTTCTTCCATACTGGACTGGGAGTGATAGAAAAACATAGAATGTGCCAGCTGCATCTCCTCCCGGGCATGCTGTAAAAACCAGCTAAGGGATTCGAGGGTTTTAATGTATTGCAATTTAGGCGATGGGCTGACAACCTGTCACTATAGCAATACACATGACCATCTGAATTAACCCTCAAAAACTTGTCAGACGTGGCGGAATGACCTTTCGGTCGTTTTCGCTCTGCCTACCCCATTAGGGATAAAGGCGTGATTTTATGTATGTATGTATGTATGAAATAAAATTTTGGGCACACATTAGCTGATTACAATTCATGCCAGAGCGAAAACCGTTCGACTTCTTTTTGATCGACACACACCAACAGATGCAGATGGGCAGTAACACATTTGCGCAACGTTCGACGCCGAAGTTTCCTATTAGATAGTCCTGGATCTGGGCGAGATTTTCATTTGTTTTTTCGGATGACAGCTGTTGTCAAAATTGAAATGATCACATCTCGGAGAATATCGTGTCTTCATCAGAAATAAAACTATTCCCGGTTATGAAAACGCTTTCGTTCCCGGGGGTTCCAAAAACCTTAATTATACTATACATTTTTCGCTCTATCATGAATTCGCTATAAAAGGATTCAAACTACAGTTCTGTCGATCAATAGTGAATCGCTCTTTCGTTGGTCGACCACTTTTGCCAATCTATGTATTATTATTAAGATCAATTTAAAAGCTTTTTTGACATTGAAATTTTCTTTTACACAACAAAATTTTGTCATTCACGTAAGAACGGGACAAAATCGTTTGTCCAGTACGAGACATTCTAAGACCCATGTCTCGATGATCACTATGTAGGTATAGGGTCCAGGGAGAGGACGGGACATGTACTGAAACTATTACCGCGGACATGAGGGTAGATTTAGACACGCGGCAGCGTGTCCAGCCAAGTTCAAGCCGAGAACTGGAGGGCCGCACCGTGTGTATATTTACAGGAACCATTTGGAGCCACTTTTTACCCCTTCATAACTCAAAAACTATGAAACATATACACACCAAATTGGGTTTATATAATGAGACCCCCAATATAAACAAGTAACTTAAATTTCATAAGCATAGCTTAAACGGTTAGATAGATATTGAGGTCAAAATATCGTCATTTTTATGATTGACTGACTGACTGACTGACTGACATATAGATCAAAAACCTAACCCACTTCCAGATGACCTACAAAGTTCAAATTTTGTATGATGACAGATTATAATGATATAAGTATGGAAAAAATCGAAAAAATAAAAAAACACATTTCTTTGAACCCCCTCCCATACATTTCTATTTTCTTTACCAACAATAGTTCCTTTTAAAACCGCTAGATGGCGCTAGTAGGTTTTTAAAACTCGCTATCGTTGTGATTTCGGCAATGGTGAGAAAATCACTTCAAGTACCGTTTTCAATGGAAAAATCGTCCAACAAATTGTAAGTTTACTGTAAAATTGTCTTGTTCTTGTCGTTGTTTCGTTTAATTGAAATTCGTGTCTATTCTATTCGGTCCGGTCTCTCATTGATGATAGTGGGATTTGTTTGTCTTGTCCTTGTGTTGTGTCTATTGGATAGGTTTGTTTGAGTTAAAGAAATCGAATTTGATTTAGGTAGCTACTTTTATTAATAAACTGAAACAAATAAAGTTATTGTGAGGATAAGAAATAAAAAGGGGTTGGAAAGATGACGTGTCAAAAAATTGAATTGTTGGTGGGTGACGCGTTCATATTACATAAAATCACGCCTTTATCCCTAATGGGGTAGGCAGAGCGAAAACGATCTAAATAAGGCCGTTCCGCCACGTCTGACAAGTTTTGAGGGTTATTACAGATATTATGTAGTGTATTGCTTTAGTGACGGGTTGTCAGCTCATCGCCTAAATTGCAATACCTGAAACCCTCGTATCCCTTAGCTGGTTTTTACAGCATGCCCGGGAGGAGATGCAGCTGGCACATTCTATGTTTTTCTATCGCTCCCAGTCCAGCTTGGCATAAACTCTTTTAGCAATAAAGTTCCTATGTTGTTCCTTTGTTTTATGTTTTTTTGTGTATTATACCTGTTTTCATGTTTTATTGAGTATACTATTGTAAAGGACAATGTTATTATAATTCCTAGAAAAACACTTTCTCTTAGAGCTGAATCCGCTTTGAAAGAAATGCTTTTTAAAATGTATTTTATTATTATTTGTCTCTAGAACGGGAATAATAACGGGGTGTCGTAATCAGGCTTCCTGCAAACAGCTCCGTCGGCGAAGATTTATTTTATTTCATTTGTAAAGTACGCTCGCGAACAGAAGATAGCTCTTCTGAGTTTGAATCATATTTTACACTGTAAAATCTGCAAAGATCTTGGATCTGATGTCATTTTATATTATACTTACTATTATCAAAATTATTGTATGAACAAAGTGAGAGTTTTTTAAGGACAGGTAGGTATTGTCCAATTGCTATTCATGAATTAAAGACTAAGAATAAGAATAATGCTAAGAATAAAAATATTGCTGCTTACATTGCTTTGCAAAGAATAATATAAGTAAACCGCTTAATCGTTCTTAGATGAAATCATAAATTTTGTTTTTTTTTTACTACCTATACTTCTAAATACTACTTATTTGTTACTCCATAGTTTTAGGCATGTTTAGAAGCCCGGATGGTGTAGTGGATAGGGCCGCGGCCTTCTGTGCAGGAGGTCGTGGTTCGAATCTCACCGCACGTACCAATGTGTTTTTCGGTTTTCGAATTTCATATGTTTATTCGGCACTTTAACGGTGAAGGAAAACATCGTGAGGAAACCTGCATACACCTACGAAGAAATTCAAAGGTTGTGTGTAACCTAATCTAGGATTGGGTCTGGTTTCCCTTCTGGGTTTTGGAGGTCAGAATGGCAGTCGCTCTGTGTAAAAACCAGTACCCACGTTCAATCCTCTAGATTAGGTAGCCGACCCCGTGAAATACGGAAAAAAAGACTAGGAAGATGATGATGAGTTTTAGGCATGTTTAGAAAAATATAATGCAGGTAATAAGAAACCTAACACTTTTGGTCGCGTCTGTCCTGCATCCGTGCGCCATGCCATCATCGCGAGAGAGACTAGCTACTAGGCACCCACCACTCAAGCGTCTGCAGCTGAGAACTAATGGGTTCGCAATTATTTAAAACTCGTTTTCCGCCCACGGGCGTATTTCTTATTGATACTTTTCAGGAATAAATCTTGGTAATTGATTCTTTTCCCAGTAATAAAAATATTACTTCATTTAGATGGTATACCGAAACTAAAAGAGTAAATTCACATCCTTGTATGTTCCCATATTTCTTTGTTCGTCTGGAAAAATAAGCTGAAATATTAATATGACACTTATGTTCGAAAGTCTAATTTATGATGAGCGTTTTTTTTTTTTTTATTCAATTGCTCGCGTCCCTTTAATTCTGACTTTTCCGATAAATGCCTAGGTACATTCTTTTTTTATCACTTCCAGATCTTTTTTATTTAATAGAAACTGGACTGGAGTTCTTTCAATTCACACAGTTGATATGGTCCAAGGGTATTAAGTGATTTTCCATGTTCGTTCCAAATTAGTTCTTATTTCCACGAAGTAACTAATTAGTTCGCTCAGTTAGAAGAACAAAGTTTGAGGTCTCTGCTCGGGTGAATAAGCTTTTTCTGAAACAGTGACGTTATCCTTCAAATTGATTGGATCAGACATAGGATAAAGTATGTACCTATCTATATTTCCGAAAAAATAATTGTATTTTTATTTGTATAAACTGTTATAGTTTTTAATATCCAACCAAAACCTCTAGAAAGCAAAAAAAAATAACATCGTTAAATAATGCTATTCTGCTTCAGAGAAAATTATAAAATAGTGTGTTGATAGGTGTTAAATTATATAGGGTGTTTGGCAGAACGTTGGACATACGACAATGGCAGACAGGTGGGGTCGATCTACCCAGCCAGAAAAAAAAAATTGCCGCACCATTTTTTTTTTTTGCGGTTTCTTCTCCGTATTTTTAAGAAAATCCCGAAATTCAGCCTTTAGACTTTAGACAATAAAATAAAAACGAAAAGATATTAATTTGCCAATCGTTGTAAAAGTGCAATAGCTAATAGCGGTCTACAAAAACCGAACTTACCCCATGTGCTTTATTAGCGACCCCGTACTGTAACTATAATACACGACCCGATCAATTCGGGTATCAGACGTTCACTGAAGTCTCAATTAAGTACAATGATTTCATCTCACACTTTAGAACGATTTATTCATGTAAGAAGAAAACATTCTCAGAATAGCTGAAAAACAGAGCTTTCGCAACAAGATTGGGTCCATTTTCATATAATTTCATATGACAAGATGTCAGATGGAGATGACATCTAAAATATTCTGTTTTCACTGAGATTGTTTTGGTAAATAATTTACCTACTTAGGGTACACCTGGGATAACAGTAAACTAGTATAACTGTAACCTAGTCAAACATGACAGATTAGGGACCTACCTACAAACAAACATGCGCGTTGTGGACATTAACGAGACTCATTTGACTAACACAATCAAAGTCAAAACATTAATGATAAAGATAAAATCAAGCATAACTTTAACTTAATCAGTTTTCGTAGCATTTGTCTACGTCGTAGAGTTGCTACGTTCACCGTACAAGAGGTTACGAAGAACGTAAAGCAAGATAAAAGATAGCTGTCAAAATAATATGACATAATAACGCTGATATGATAGATCTTACATCTAAATCTATAAACTATAACTATAAACCATGCATGCCATGCGTATCTTCTAAATAATTGTAATGTAACAAGCAATTTGATCTACAGTACTGTTGTCTGTGACAGCACACAATCTGCATGCAGATATTACTCAGCATGGCAATGGCGGAAATTAATTAAGTCCGTTCGGGTTTGGACACACACAATATGTTTTATACATACATAATTATAATTATAGTTGGTATAGTGGAAGCGGTGTTTACATGAAGGGTCAAGGCACTTAAGACAATGAAAAATATTTCCTACGGAATATTGAAGTACGAAATAAAATTTCTTCCATACTGGACTGGGAGTGATAGAAAAACATAGAATGTGCCAGCTGCATCTCCTCCCGGGCATGCTGTAAAAACCAGCTAAGGGATTCGAGGGTTTTAATGTATTGCAATTTAGGCGATGGGCTGACAACCTGTCACTATAGCAATACACATGACCATCTGAATTAACCCTCAAAACTTGTCAGACGTGGCGGAATGACCTTTCGGTCGTTTTCGCTCTGCCTACCCCATTAGGGATAAAGGCGTGATTTTATGTATGTATGTATGTATGAAATAAAATTTTGGGCACACATTAGCTGATTACAATTCATGCCAGAGCGAAAACCGTTCGACTTCTTTTTGATCGACACACACCAACAGATGCAGATGGGCAGTAACACATTTGCGCAACGTTCGACGCCGAAGTTTCCTATTAGATAGTCCTGGATCTGGGCGAGATTTTCATTTGTTTTTTCGGATGACAGCTGTTGTCAAAATTGAAATGATCACATCTCGGAGAATATCGTGTCTTCATCAGAAATAAAACTATTCCCGGTTATGAAAACGCTTTCGTTCCCGGGGGTTCCAAAAACCTTAATTATACTATACATTTTTCGCTCTATCATGAATTCGCTATAAAAGGATTCAAACTACAGTTCTGTCGATCAATAGTGAATCGCTCTTTCGTTGGTCGACCACTTTTGCCAATCTATGTAATTATTATTAAGATCAATTTAAAAGCTTTTTTGACATTGAAATTTTCTTTTACACAACAAAATTTTGTCATTCACGTAAGAACGGGACAAAATCGTTTGTCCAGTACGAGACATTCTAAGACCCATGTCTCGATGATCACTATGTAGGTATAGGGTCCAGGGAGAGGACGGGACATGTACTGAAACTATTACCGCGGACATGAGGGTAGATTTAGACACGCGGCAGCGTGTCCAGCCAAGTTCAAGCCGAGAACTGGAGGGCCGCACCGTGTGTATATTTACAGGAACCATTTGGAGCCACTTTTTACCCCTTCATAACTCAAAAACTATGAAACATATACACACCAAATTGGGTTTATATAATGAGACCCCCAATATAAACAAGTAACTTAAATTTCATAAGCATAGCTTAAACGGTTAGATAGATATTGAGGTCAAAATATCGTCATTTTTATGATTGACTGACTGACTGACTGACTGACATATAGATCAAAAACCTAACCCACTTCCAGATGACCTACAAAGTTCAAATTTTGTATGATGACAGATTATAATGATATAAGTATGGAAAAAATCGAAAAAATAAAAAAACACATTTCTTTGAACCCCCTCCCATACATTTCTATTTTCTTTACCAACAATAGTTCCTTTTAAAACCGCTAGATGGCGCTAGTAGGTTTTTAAAACTCGCTATCGTTGTGATTTCGGCAATGGTGAGAAAATCACTTCAAGTACCGTTTTCAATGGAAAATCGTCCAACAAATTGTAAGTTTACTGTAAAATTGTCTTGTTCTTGTCGTTGTTTCGTTTAATTGAAATTCGTGTCTATTCTATTCGGTCCGGTCTCTCATTGATGATAGTGGGATTTGTTTGTCTTGTCCTTGTGTTGTGTCTATTGGATAGGTTTGTTTGAGTTAAAGAAATCGAATTTGATTTAGGTAGCTACTTTTATTAAAAACTGAAACAAATAAAGTTATTGTGAGGATAAGAAATAAAAAGGGGTTGGAAAGATGACGTGTCAAAAAATTGAATTGTTGGTGGGTGACGCGTTCATATTACATAAAATAATTAAAATGCCTGGCGATGGAAGCTGTCTGTTCCATTCTTTGGCATTTTCAGTATTTTGATGTACGGATAAACAAAAAGCTAGTGATTTGCGTAGGAAAATTGTAGACCATGTAATTAGCAAGTGGGAAGATTTAAGTTTGTATACTTGCGCCCGAAACGGCGACCCTTACGACTCGGTAGAAGAGTAGGTATATAGAGCCTGCATGCTTGTTTCGACTAAGTATGGAGGGGTTTCCGAATTAAAGGCTGTTGGAGAATCTAGACACATTTTTTTTTCCATTCACTATAATTGAGTGGGATGTCATTTAACAGGTATTGTAAAATTATTTGCATTTAATGTCACCGTTATTGAAAAAAATAATACGATTTAGAACCTAACCCACTTCCAGAAGATCTATCTATATACGAATAATGGTAAATTAAAATTAAGTACAATTTAATTTACCTACAAAAAGTAATGATATCCCACCAAAAACATAAATGTAAAAATAGAAGCCAAGTTCTTGATAGTTTGGTGCATGGTATGCACAAAAAAGTTGTGATATCAAAAAAGCGGGCCAAGTCAAGGGTTTATTAAAGTAATTCTAAGCTCTTCAATAAGGTATCATTTCAATTGACTTGGCCGTTGTAGAGAATAATACAAACTGTCACCTACAACACCACTCTACAACGGCCAAGTTCCATGAAATGATACCTTATTGAAGAGCTTAGAATTACTTTAATAAACCCTTGACTTGGCCCGCTTTTTTGATATCACAACTGTTTTGTGCATACCATGCACCAAACTATCAAGAACTTGGCTTCTATTTTTACATTTATGTTTTTGGTGGGATTTCTATTTCATGACATGTTACTTTTTCCGCTCCGACGGAGTTAACGATATTGATATTTGTACCGTGTGTGGGAGTAAGGTTCAACTTATCTTAGGCAAAATTTTTTGCCTTTTACATAGTAATTTATTCATTTAGTTTATCTACCACAAATATTATTTACGAAATAACTGATTAATATAAAGATCAAAATTGACTCTATAACCCAAAATATCAATTTTACGTCCAATTTATTACAGCTTTAAAGCAATAAAGCGTTGTTGTTTCAGCTATAAAGAATATTTGATTATTTCGACCCAGTTTTTCAAGATGAGCTCATTTATTAACGAAATTATCTTTTGGCGAAAAACTAGGAAAGTATTTTTGGTGATGTTGTTCATCATGAATAATGAAAAGAAAACATTTTACTCTTAGACTGATTTGGTTGATAGATACTATTATGGTATAAATTGCTCTGGTATGCTCAATTGAGAAAATTCCTACTTTTAATTTTACTTAGCTCAAATATTGTCTGTTAAAAATAAAAAAAATCGTGTGAAAGAATTATTTTGACAGTTATCGAGATACAGAATATTACGGTGACCGGCTTGTCCACACGTTTGTACCGGGCGCTTGGCAAATGACGTCACACAACCAACGTTGTTTCCTGGCCGCGATATTTAGACGAAGAGTTCAAATGGATGTAAAATCATAACTTCGAGTATACTGAATATTTTTGAATGAAACAAAATCTAATGTAGTATTTGTATACCCACAAGCGTGAAGAACAATCCTGTTACAGACTTTCAAACTAATTTACATTCTTAATTTCAACACAACACATATCAATTCACTCATGGGTAGCGAAAATCCGTGGCAATTTAAACTAATATGACATGACGGGCCGCAGAGAGACAACCCTAAACGTGTTACCGTCAGGCGAGTGAGCCGAAACGCTATTAGCCGCGAAAATTACGCAAAAACTGTTTCATGGCAATCTACGTACGACCGCGAATGCTATTTTTAACAGTTCACCATACAATGCAGTGCCATATATCATTGTTGTACTGTTTTCTACTGTGACGTATGTCAACGCGAGAATAATGTACTACCATCTCCTACTTTCCAAGTTGGACGACTTCAAGCAGCAGCAGTGGCCTGCAGCATCAAGTATACACCAAAAACTGTAAGATGGTCGCTGTTACAGATGCAATTAAAAGAAAATTGCATCTATCACAGCGATCTTCTTACAGTTTTTAAAGTTTATCTGCTGCTGAATTCCTTGGTTGCTGGTTTTTACAACATGTCCGGGAGAAGAAGCAGCTGGTACATTCTACGTTTAGTTTTCTATCAATCCCAGTCCAGCATGGAAACAACCAATATTAAAATATCTACTCATTCGAGAATCGCACTGCAGAATGCTACTCTATCAATTAAGTATGTTGTCTGGTCTATGTTATCAAGCTTAAATTTTTTTTTTCCGGGTTTTTTTTTTCAGGAAATGAAAAATAGAATTTGCTTTTTCATACAAAATGACCAGATCGACAGACAATTTGTATGGAAAAGCATATTTTTTTTCATTTCCTGAAAAATAAATCCTGGTGATAGTTGTTTATAATATTGTATTGTACATTTTAATGGATAACAATAACATTACTTAATTGATTTTATTAGATTGTTCCAAATTTTTTATTAAATTCCTGGTAAAATAATACCGGGTGTAAGGGACAGCGTCCCGCAAACTGATAGGGGTTGCTCAGTCAACCAAACTGAACTTTTTTTTTTTTTTCCTGAAAAAAAATCCCGGTGATAGTTGTTCAGTTTGAATGACGAGCAACCCCTATCAGTTTGCGGGACGCTGTCCCTTACACCCGGTATAAGTAGGATTCTGACAAACACAAAAGACTTTTTTTTATTCGTACTCTGCATAAAAGTTTAAATCATGTGCATGACCAATGTTGAAACTAATGCAACACCAGTAATAATTCACGATTCCAAGGCTCGTATTTATAAAGCGATCTCAAGAGTGAGAGCAATATTAAGTATGGATTTGACAGATCGTTTTGTTCTGAAGTGACATTTCTGATACGAACTCAAACTTGCTGTCACTCTTGAGAGCTGATTATAAATACGGGCCCAAGTTTTCATGTTAAACCAACGTTAAATAGAAAACGTAGCGTGGATGGCTACGAAGGAACTTGATCGCGAGGCAAAAAGTATTAAAACTAACATTTATCTTGTGTTTAGAAGTTGAAGTTGCGCACTGAAATTCCCCTCAAGTAGCCAGTAACTGAAGAATAGTGATTAAAACTTCCGAGACATCGTAAATACTGCAGCTTGTTTGTACCTATCAGGTTTATTTACGAGTTCGTTCCCAAACTTTTTTAAAAAACGCGGACTGGAAGTAAATTAAAATGTTCCATCAAGGCAGACTCTTTTTTATCTTAGACATGGTAAGTAATGAATATAAACTTTAGCAAAAACATTAAGATGATAAATGAAAAACAAGCGCAGCAAGAATACAAAATACTGTGATTTCTCATCTAATCTTTGTTTGACAGGAAAATCTCCGTTAATTCCGGGAACATACAATCAATTTTCAATTCAGAAAAAAAAAAAATCTGAATCTTTACGTAATTTAAAAAAACTAATTTCATGGTTTTCGGTTTTAAATCAGCCATTATTTTTATATTAAAATTTAAGTAACTGTACACGAGTGACGTCACAACGTAACGTAAGATTTGGTTTCTTGTGTAGAATAAAAACTATTTGTACTATGTCTTTTATAACAGCAGTGAAATAACAACGGTAGGTAACACATTAATTTCACTGCTATTTTAAAAGACATAGTACAAATAGTTTTTAATAATTTCGCCACATTATTGTTATTTTTCCTTGAATTATTTTATATAATCTTAGCACGATTTACTTTCAAAGCTTGAGGTCACTGTCCAAACTTGGTATGACTCGGTTTGTCAAGAGCTGAGAGATGAGGAGGCCAATTCCACCATCTTGACCGAACTTGATAACTTCAAGTCTTTGAGTTTAGAGTTCGTGTTTGGATGAACTATGTTAAGGGCAGGCTATTCGAGAAGTTTAGGTATTTCAAATGCTACGTCATGACGCAAGCGATGATGAACGGGAAAGATTTTTTTGACAAAAAGCGGCACAGGTCTTACCTCGACAACGGCCCGCGAGCCACTGGCATGGCAGGCCGCGCGTGAGCGTAATTGTTATATAATACGCAAAAGAAATTGGTAAAAATACAGATTATTTAAAAAAAAAATCTACCTCATATTTGAATTCTTCATTAATATGCCAATTATTTAAACATGTAAGTTTTACAAAAAAATATTAAGTATTTCTTACATAAAACCATTTTTTGTAAAAGAAAATTGACGATTTCGACCCTACTTTGAACGCAATTTTCATTAACAGAAATAAACAACATCTCATTTTCAATCACACATTTGTGTTGGTAATATGTTCATAGTTGAAGTCATGTTTTTTCAGATTTTTTGAATGAAGATTTCTCTGCATATTTTGCTTTTTCCGAAAGGCGAAGTCTGAATTGGCTGCCCTTAAAGATTATTTAACTTAACAAAATGGGAAGCACGAAAGTGCACCTGGTGGTTACTGAGTATTTAAAGTTATACGCATATGTGGTTTACAGTAATCAGGGTCTATCTCTTTCCATGTATATTTTGTGATCAAAATTATTGTCACATTTTTTACGTATTTGATGTAAAAATATTTGAACGAATAACGTTTCAGCATGACATATCGTATTTTGTCTTCGAATAAAATATAAACTTGTCTAGACAACATCGATCAGTTTTATTAAACACGATTCAAAATGTTTTACTTTTATTTTCGTACCTGTTAACAGATCCTCCGATCCAAGAATATTTTTCGACTACAGTCGTAGCAAAATTCGATGTAAAAATGTACCTAGGATTCTTCACAATTTTGTAACAAAATCAGTACAGATGGATGCAAAACAATGACTTGCTTCATTCATAGAATTATCATACGATGATGATGGGATGGCATGTCATAATAAAAACTTAACAAGATTAGTTGATGGATTCATTCATTCATAGCAAAAAGCCGCAATTGCATTGTGAAATGGCTTCCACACAAGTATTACATCACTTTATAGAAACTTTTCGCATGCAAGTCCCAGCAGACGTTTTCAATTGGACCTCAAAATGCATGCAACTTGCCCCTTACATGCAAACTTCTTACAAACATGGCTTTAAAAAAGCCGTCAAATCCAACGGCCCAATCTCACTGAAAATGAATTCTGCTAAGAGATACGTCGCGTAGTTTTTCCAATTGGTACAAAAACGTCACAAACACGAAGTCGAGAAAGAAGTGGAGTAAGCGATCACTGAACTTGAAGCAATCGACATTGTTCCTTAACAAGTTCGTAGACAAAGAAATAATAAGGGAAAAAGTATACTTCGTTGCGTCACGAGTCAACATGAACGAAGAAATAATATGTCAGCCACAAGAAATCCCTTCAATAGAGGGGATATTTTCATTTTTCACCATCGCTACAGACCACAATGTTCAACAAACAAACGCATGCAACAAACCACATGTTCTACTGATAATACCTAACAACATTCTCAAATGACAATAACTTTAAGTCGAAAATAAATTTCACCTTCTTCACCACAATATTGTATGAAAAAAGCAAAATTTAATTTTAAGCTAAAATTGTTGTGGTTTTTACACCATGTAACAGCCCTCCTTGTAGTGCACTACAATTACTAGTGGTGACAATAATAAAACAAGCTCAGAGCTAAATCAACAAGGACTACTGCTGCGCGTTCAATCGATTACAACATCTGGCGAAATAGTTCGTAGGATTTTCGAGTATGTTCTACAAGGGTAGGCAGAGCGTTAAACGCCTGGTAAAATGCACCTTCGCCACGTCTGACAAGTATTGAGAGCAATTTCGATTGCAGTGTGTATCGCTAAATTACAATACTTTTTGACTTCTACAGCATGTCCGGGAGGAAGGGTAGCTGGAACATTATATGTCTTACTATCGCTCCCAGTCCAGCATGGAAGAAAAATCTTTATAATTTAGTCCTACTTTATATTAAATATATAATTTTACTTTCTTATTCTTGTTATGCTGGTTAAAAACTCTTTCACCAAGTTTCTCGAGTTTTCGCCACGACGACCCACATGTTGGGTTACAACAAAAACAAAGCATAATTTGCGAAGCCACAACACCGTTAATTGGAGACTCAGTTGACAACAACTTGGAAACAACTTGTTGACGACTTGAAAACTACTTGTTAAGTTCTATACCTGCTTTCATGTCATAAGTTTAATGAGTTAGGGTTTACATAATATAAATATAACCGCTGTTGTTTTAAGGTCACGTGTCAGTCGAATAAAGAGCTAAAAAAGTTTTTTTTTTTCATAAGATTGTCTGTTTGCGACAAAATTGTTACTCCGATTTACATATAAGATAGGTTTTACTAAACAAAAATAAGCTATATTCTGATTTAAAAAAATTAGCACACATTGTTACGACTGATAGTGTATTAATGAAAGCCTTGTAAGAATTTTGATTTTGACAATATTTTAAAATTAACTTAACCAATAAAAACAATTGAAAAAACTGCTTTGATGTTCCATTTTATTTGACTTTGTTAACATTGAATTATTATTAAGTAAGCAAAAGTCAAGTTCCAGACTCAATCTTATAAAATATTTAACTGAGTCGAGATCAAACAATTTTAGTTTCAGACAAATTGATTTTAATAATAAATCCTTTGATGACATTGTTCAAACTTTGAACTTTAATTTAAGAGAAATTAAATAAAATTAATAGTAATTACGTACGATAAATTTAAATAAAATAAGCTTACTTGTTCTAATGAATTTATGTGGTTAGATCATTTAAAATAGATCGTCTATACAAAATTATGTAAAACATAACATTCTTCCCTATTTTGCGCAATATTCTATGAACATAAATTATTTCATTTTTAAAGAATATCTACAAGCTATTTATTTGCATACAATAATACAATGTAAATAACAAAGCAAGAAAAGGCTTCTTTGCCTACATTTTCCCTTTAACCCACAGCCGATCGAACAACCAACAATAGAGCCACCAACAAAGCTATCTAATATATCAGAATATAAAGACATTTTGGGGACAAACTGCGAAGATGGGTGCTAATATTGCGGAAACCCGAAATCCTCTACCACCGCCGCGACGCGACGACATATTGGAAACCTTTGTTAGAGGATTTAGTTGTTGTTGCTTGTGAATAAGGGAGGTTATAACAATGTGGGGTCTCAGAGTAAGGGCAGGTGTTAGTGAAAGGTTGTCTATTGCTTTTTTTAGGGTTCCGTACCTCAAAAGGAAAAAAAAGAAACCTTTATAGGATCACTCGGTTGTCCGTCCGTCTGTCCGTCAAGACCCATTTTTATTGATAACCCGCATAGCCTAGTTGGTAGTGTGCCTGTAAGGCAGAGGTCCCGAGTTCGATTCCCGGCCGGACAGATAGAAATAAAATAATGAATTTAAATGTCTATATTCCTTTGAAGTTCCATGGCACCCCGATACAGGGAATCCTAGTGTGATATTTTTATTATTCCTCTGTAATTTGGCCTTCTTTGAGAATAAACAGTTTTACAGACACTTAAAAAGTTCAATGAGTAACTTATTTTTTCTTCTTCTGCTATAACCACACAATCTAGACACGTGTTGAATCCCTTGTGTTCAAAATAAACAATAAAGACGAGGCCAATAGGAGAATTAGAGCGGAAAGATAGCTATCCTTAGATTGTTTTTTACGCAGAAGTGCGCTATGAAGAAAATATTTTCCATTACAAACTTGATTTGAACTCAGTTTTGGTGTAAGGAAAAACTATATTTTGTGATTGATCCGATGAACCCAGTCAGAGATTTTAAATCGCCTAATAGCATAACTAATATAGGCTCCTGATCTGACGTGGTGAATAAGTAAGTATGTGTAACGACCACTATCAACCAATGACAGTGACCGGGACCGGCGGTTCAATGTGCCCTTTGAAGCACGGAATCTTTTTACTTGCAGACAACCTGCATTGTCCTAACCAAATTGACCACTAAACCACGGAGGCAGTTGGCACTCCGTAGTACACCAAATACCTGTCACTGGATGCAATTTTTTTTTCCAGAAAGAGAATATAAACGCGGAAAAATACATCACAAAGGGAACATTCGAAGTGGTTTGCTTTTTACGTGCATCATACTGCAGTACGAGCTGTAGCAGGGAAATAAATATAAAATGCTTTTACGGCAAACCTGAACTACAAATCTAATAGTGTGTGCACTCTGGGATAAAAGGTATCTCTATATTTATCTACTACCTTTTTTAGTAGGTCGTTATTGTTTTAAACTGAGACTTCTTCTTCTTGTCGTGTCGATGGAACACGTAACCATCACAAAGCGGTGGCCCAAAAAGTTACCACTTGGATTGCGGATCGATTAGCGTTAATAATAAATACACTGAGACTATCCGGTTAACATTATCATCAGCTTTAAGATTCTAGGGCTCAATTCTAAATTCCACCAGCTAAATCAGAAGATTGAAAAAGGACAAGAGATTTATACTCTATGGTTTAACTTTATCAGCAAGATTTTGGCGCGAATTTGCACAATTCCGCTATTTTTAGCTGCTGCCATCTTAAGATATGGCAGGTATAGCCTGATCGGTGACTAAAAAGACCCATCATAGAGGTACCATACAGAAGGGTTTATGGGAAGTCCATAACAGTCCTTCTCTTTTTCTTTCTTCTGTCTTTCTCTCTTTAAGTCTTTTTAATCAGTGGTCATGCTATAAACTTAAAATAAGATGGCATCTAGAATTGAGCCCTTAGTCTAAACACTAATTAAACATTCATTATCCTACCATTCCGTACGTTTCACACGAGAAGAGCTCATCAATGTTCAAACTATCTGCCACAAATGTTCATAAAGTTGGGTATTTGGTCCTTCCCCGAACCAGGGTCACTAATTCCATTTTACGGCCAACACAAATACCGAGGGTTAGAATTTACAGTCTAAACAAGCCTCTGAAATACAGTTACGTTATGTTCTGTTTCAGGGTAATAATGCAGTCTTTCTGATATACGGGATATCCCACAAATGCCACATGGAAAGAAATATTTTTTCAAACGTTCAAGATTTTACTAAAAGAAGATTTTACTATTTGTCTTTTGTATTACATAGATTCACATGACATTCAATGGCCTCGATTCACGCCGTCCAGTTACTAATTCTAATTCTTAGTAGCGCTGTCACTTTCTTATATTTGGCATAAGAACAGGATAGCAAATAAACACATGACTTTGACATTCCTAATCTGACATTAAATTGCTTAAATTTGACATTAGATTGCTTATTTAACGTAAAATAAGGAACATGCTCTATGCTCGGTTCTTATTTAAAGCAGCTTATGTCAAATTAGGAACGTCAAACACATGTGTTTATTTGCTATCCTGTTCTTATGTAAAGAAAGTGACAGTGCTATTTTAAAATTAGTTAAAAATGTGGCGGCCAGAATCGAGGGCAATAAGTATTCCATGGAATCTATGTTGAACAATAAATTATTCATTATTTCATTATTATTTCATACTTCGTTATTGAATGTATGTAGGAAGATCAGAAAAAAATATTTATATGAAAATAGAGTATAAATTCTGTATAATATTTGTATAGATTCGCCAACAAACCACAACATCGCGTTGAATATTTGTTCAAAAGTAGATTGGATCGGAAGTGAATTTGAGCATCCAGCAGTCGTTCACGGTTCGTTTGATGAAATACCAAACAAGACGACCAAAACATCACGATTATCGTTTAAACTTTTTCACCCCTTCGGCTACATCGACTGAATTGAAAAATCGAATAACGAAAATGGGAAGCGAAATAAAAGAAATACACTTGCGTTTGTTGGCTCTTGGTGAAATTCGATAAAAACATAGATAAAAAAATGTTCAAAAAAATGTTTCATCATATGACAAACATCTAGACTAGATAATATCAAACCGTGAATGCAGAATTTCATTTATTTTATTGCAATGTCACTAGTCAAATGCTCTTCTAAGGGTTTCGTGCCTAAAGGGTAAAAAAACGGAACCCACCGAGGGGCTCGAGCCGGCCTTGGAATAGGACGATCGTGCCTTAGTCGACCGCGTGGGCCCAGTACGGATTCGTTGACTTCACACACAACATTTGAAAAAACCTATCCACTAGATGTTTAGACAGATGAAATATTCACAGTTTCTTTTGCTGCTAGAACAACAGATACGAAAATAGTTTTTTTTTTTCAAGGACGGCTCTCATACAACAAACATGATTTTTTTGCTGTTGTTGGCACGGAACTCTTTTTACGTAAGTCCGTCTCGCACTTGGCTAGTTTTTTTAATTCCACATGCCGTATTTTGTATTTCTCTTTTATTTTGCGGTGAAATCGACACCTAACTCGTTAGCCGTTAGGTTCAAGTTTCCATTTTTGCTGAAATTAGTTCGACATCCAATTTATTGTTTGTGTATGTGTGTTTCTTTTTTGAATATTGGAACGCTATACCGAAGCTAGATATTTCAAAAGTATGACAAAAAGTTAAAATTGGAGAAAGTTAAAATTGGAGACAGAATAATTATTACTGGGGGAAAACAAGTTGAATGTTAACTAATAAATTAAGTACATTATGATAAGTTCCATCATCAAGTTAAAAGCTACTGAACAAGAGTGAATAAATTTTTAGCTTTCAACCTAAAAGGTTACAACGTCTCTTGTTATATTAGCGTGGGTTTAACCTTTACAAAAGGATGAAAGCGCTGAATAATAAATTTCAAGATAATACCTACTACATGTCCTACATTTTACTGTACATTATGGGAGAAAGAAACATACATACATACATAGATAAAATCACGCCTTTATCCCTAATGGGGTAGGCAGAGCAAAAACGACCTAAACATAGGTTGTTCCGCCACGTCTGACAAGTTTCGAGGGCTAATACAAATGATGATTATGTATATTGCTATAGTGATGGGTTGTCAGCTTATCGCCTAAATTACAATAGAAAGAAACATCTACTAAAATAAAAACGGTGTCAGAATAATATAGGTAAGGAGCTTGTAGTATCGTAGTTTATGTTTTACGGGTCAATAGGCTATTTTCCTACTAGTGAAATCAGCAACTTTTTATGAAATGTCAAAACGCTTTTTTGTATGAAAATTGTAAGTTATGACGTCACTGGCTTGTAAATATTGACTACTCAAATCAATAACTTCTATATTTTTAACTCGAATATTAAATCTAAAATGTGCATATTTTTTTAAATGGTGAATGAGATCCACAATATTTTAGCCAACAGTTTTAAGTATAAACGTTTTGATTTTTTTTAGCCACCCAGTCAACATGCCTATTCACACTGCGAAGAGATGCGACGCACTTTTCAAACGCGTTTTATTTACTATATAAAATGATAGACATTTTTCTTTGACAGAATTCGAATTTCATAAAATTTGTATGACCTGTCAGCAAATAGTAAAGACTATAATAATAATTACTAATCTCGATGGCTAAAAATGTGTACTGGTACAGTAGAGTAGGTCTCCATAGATTTAAATTGCTGGTTTGTTAATTATAGATATCTGAATCTGAACACAGGTATTATAGGCAAAGACAGCTGATCTTACTGTATAAATTTACTATAATCAGACCTTCTCCTAGAACATTCACAGTACAAGCCATAAACTTAGACAATGTAGGGAATCGATAACCAATCTTGACTAGGAAATGCCAAGTCTACTGCAAAAGGATTGGAAGTGATGGTTCACGCAGCGGTTGACTAATCATATTGAAATCAGATTGAAATTGTTCCAAAAAGATCCAAAATACGTCCAATTAATTATACACTATTCAAATCTGAAATGTACACAATAGTGTAATAAAATTTATTTAATAAAATCACATACATATATCTCTACATACATACATAAAGTCACGTCTCTGTATCACTTTCTGAGTTGACAGAGCAACATATAAGGGCATTAAGGAGTAATTTTAAGTGATAGGTTGCGAGGCTGTTGCCTAAATTACAATACCTACACCTACACTGTGTGTAACCATTAACTCTTTGGAAGGACATGCAGCTGGCACATTCTATGTTTTATATCGATCCCATGGAAGCATCTATTAACCTATATATGCCCAGAACTCTGCCCAAAAGTGGTATTCTTCACGGATTTTAATAATTAATATTGCTGATATTAAAAATATTTTTTCGCACCTCACGTTTTACCTAATACCTTATTCTAATAAGTATTTGCCTGACATTCTTAGCCTAAATATTTCGGCGCCAAAAATTTCCTTAAGCACGTTCCTTCGATCGAACTCTCCGCGTGATGCCGAATTTCCAACCTTTTTGACATAGAATAAGAATAAATATTATTGTAGAAGTGACATCAAATCAGATAAGCTTTGGTAGGAAATAGATTGCTATTCAGCTCTACGATAGGTGCTGTTTATTGAATAATCATACTTATTACAGACATGCATAACATTCACTGCTTATCTTACGGTCTATTTTATGCAAGTAAAAGAGTATACATTGTATGAAGTTTGTAACAGTTTTGTCTAATGTCGGCCACCACTATCTTGCAATAGTGTCGTAAAAATACCCCGTAAACATATTTCAGAAGCACATTGACACCAACGTTGAAAAAGCACTTGTGATATGAGTTTCTATTCTAGTTTCAGTTCCTGTTTCTATGGTCATGGCATTTATACCATACCTTGACGTATCAATACCCTTCTGTTCATTCATACCCTTGGGTATCGATGATAGCTTCCTGAAGGTTTAACGTGAGTATTGCACGCACCGAAATGTGGATCGATGGGATTGGAAATATGTTCCAAGGTACGATATGAACAACATATACCTAAAGTCAAGCCTTTATCCCTTACGGAGGCATTGCGCAAAACGCCTAATAAAAGGCGTTTTTGACCACGTCTGACAAACAATTCAAAGAGGAAAATATAATTTAAAATCCTTGTAAGATAAAGAATGATATCACTTACATGCGAAAATATCTTAGGAACATTTGAAGTGTCATCTCACCATCCATTCGAACAGAACACAAACAAACAAAACACATAATAATACAGTTATACATACATTACATCGAAAACACTAAACACTTAATTTACATTAAATAAGTCAAATAAACCAAAGAACGAAAAAGAATTCGCGCGGACATGTTGATTTTGCCATATTTTTTACCTAAAAATATAAAAGAGGCAAATAAAGCAAAGCACATACTGCCAAAAAATGTAAGTGGCCAGTATCATTTTGTGGGCTTCGAGATACAAACTTTTTGTTTTTTGGCATCTGCCTGTTTCTAGTTTTGAATTATGAATTTAAAAAAAAAAATAAAGGAGGGGAGAAAGTAAATCCCATATATTTTTGCCGCCCGCATATTGGTTCGCTTGGATTTACGTACTTTCTTTTTTCAAGTAAGAACTAATATACTTTCCGAATAGGTGTAGTATAAATAAGATTTCTTTACCCGGAAAAATTACTTTGAAACTAACTTTTTAAAGTTAGCAGGTTATGTTACTTAGAAGGTTATAGGGTTGCAGAATTTCAATCTTGTTTGACCGTTGTTAATATTTAGCTTTTGAAAACTTTATTATTTTGCTTATTGTGGATTTTGAATTTAGAAATAGCTACGAACTGCTACGATTTCTACGCCTTGAAGAACTTGTATAATACATCTATGATAATTGTAAAAAACACGTAGAAAATCAAATTCGTGATGTTTCGAGTTCTGTCAATAAAAAATCTATATTTTTGCAAGTCCTATTCCCCGCAGTAGAAAAGTATGCGCCGCACCGCGTCGCGTCACTTCCAAGTGTGAGCCGACCATAGAAAAAGTTTAAAAAACCGCGAAAATAACAAAGGAAATAAATCGCTGGGAACAAAACACATTCAACGTTTTCACAGATGTTTATTCAGGACTCAATCAAAATAAACAACTGATAAAAACATTCAAAATGGCGGCTTCAATTTATTTTAATCTGTTCGTTTGCGCCAATTTTTTGCTACGACGACGCCATGAATATTTTAAAAGCCTCTAATTCCCATTAATTTGGTGAACCTTTCCAGGACCTCACCCTGAATTAATTTAAATTTTGGACTGAAGATAACGGAACTTTTCCAATGTGTCGGGAAAAACTAAGTGACTGGTGAAAATTTGATGTTAACGATTGGAAAGCATTAATGTAATAGTAAACCAATGGATAATATTTCGACGAAAAACCACGGGCTTTCAATTAATTCCTGGTACACGTGCACAGCTTAATTAAAAACCACGGGCTTTCAATTAATTCCTGGTACACGTGCACAGCTTAATTAAAAACCACGGGCTTTCAATTAATTCCTGGTACACGTGCACAGCTTAATTAAAAACCACGGGCTTTCAATTAATTCCTGGTACACGTGCACAGCTTAATTGAAAATTCGTGGATTGAATAATTTTCCTGTTTTCAGATCTTTTCTCGTTTTTTCAGAAGCGTTCTTATGTTGAAAGGTTTCGAGGTTTTCATTACTTAAGTGGCGTCGGATTACGCCCGAGGTGCAGCCGTGCAGCCGATAATAGGTGCATGTGCGGCTGTATGTATGTAGGTATTGATACTTTGTAAAATAAATAAATAAATGTATCCTAGATATCTCTCTAGGTCTATTTATGCTTGAGTTATACCAATTGTATGTTATCAATCCTAACAAGAAAAAAGTATATGGCTGTAGCTCTTAAGTACGTCAATAGATAGTTATCTGTACGGAGATACGTAGTACGAAAGTAGAAGAAGGTACGTTCTGCAGTACTACGTACCTAAACACAATAGTAGTTTATGAAGCTCCTACATAACGAAGGGTTTTACAATGCGAGTGTGTTTTTTGAAATGAGCGCAGCGAATTTCAAAATAGTAACGAGCATTGTAATACCTAATTATGTGCAGCTTCATACACTATTTTATCTACTTGAATACATTGAAAATGAATTTACTTACAGGTTTTCCGAAAGCGAACTATCCCAATGTTTTCCTAAACTTTGTTGGTATATGATTAAATGTGCAATACATTTCTGTCACACACACACACACACTCATTTATATAAGTATTAAATATCTTCTTTTGGTACTATCACATATTTTTAGGCTCAAAATAAATAATTTCAAATAATTTCCCACGAAATTAATTATTTCTATTCATACACACAATAATCAAGTGGCGCCATTGGCCTCTTTGACATGTGTCGCGCATGCGCTGTGGGCCTTACGTGGGCTGTTTAGTTTTAATTTATAACTGGATACATGGTTTTTGGTATCGATTGTGCATTAAGTTGATATCGATTGCGCATTTGTTCCTTCCCTTACTTCCATAACTATGAACATTTTACTTTTCGTTGCATCTTTGTTGGAATTAGTATGGAGAAGGTGCAACGAAAAGTAAACTTTTTAATTTTTTCAGCATACTGTTTGTAAAGTACGTCAATACAAATTCGTTTTGACGTTTATAATTCGAACATTACTCTATGATAGTAGATAAAGTTGTTTTTTTTTTATTACAATTTATCGTTGTTCATACATTGTTGTCTGACCTTAGAAGGATATTTAAGACATGATTAAGTATTGCTATAGCCAAAACCCTCCGTATCTCCAAAATTTTCACCTTGACTGGCAGCAATACTTTTTTGTCACACCGTAGAAAAGCACTCGTGTTGAATACGGTACAAATCTATTTACTGTGTTTTTCAATAAGGCCTTTATGGTCTCCAGGGGATCCTAGAAATACCTTTCTTGCCCATTCGCAGATGGAGTTCGGCACTCTTGTGTATCTTACTGTACGATCTATTTAACCCGATTTTCGTAATACTTTTGCTGTAAGAATCTCAGGGTTAGAGCTTATTTCAGCGAAAAAATCTGGAAAGAATAATGGGACTTCTACTTGAACTAGGTAAGGGTAAACACGTATATACGTCCCTTACGGAGCTGTTTCGATCGATAAGCTGATTTAGCCGCTTCTTCTTGTCGTGTGGGTTTCGAGTCGATCAACCCGATGAACCCTGGTGTCAGAGTTTTTAGCCGCTAATTTTCAACTGTTTCCCGGAAACAATGGCAACTTTATTCGTGTAGAAAAATAAGAAGTTCATAGTTTTATCAGCCATGATATGGTAAAGTTAGATTCTTACAACAATCAGTAATCTTTTATCTGAAAATGTAGTTTGAGACATTCGCTCGGTCGTAGTACTCTCATTTCGACAAACACAGCAAGAAGCCAACCAAAAACAGCTATTACATAAAGTGGAATATAACAGAAATGTATTTTATAATTTAAATGCAAATATGAATGAAACAGACCGGAGCGGTTTCCTGCTTAACATGGCAAAGGATCCGTTAGAAGCGCATTTCAATTTGAATTCAAATCCAAAAGCTTGGAAGCTATTTACAAGCTCGACAAGCTGCCGCCAGGATAATACCGGGTGTAAGGGACAGCGTCCCGCAAACTGATAGGGGTTGCTCAGTAAACGATACTGAACACATATCACCAGATTTATTTTCAGGAAATGGAAAAAAAAAATTGGCTTTTCCATACAAATTGTCTGATCAATGTGGTCATTTTGTATGAAAAAGCAAATTTTCTTTTTCATTTCCTGAAAAAAAAATCCTGGTGGTTGTTGTTCAGTATCGTTGACTGAGCAACCCCTATCAGTTTGCGGGACGCTGTCCCTTACACCCCGTATATCTTTGAAACTGGAAAACTATTTACTAGAAATTTTCGATAATTTTGTTTCACGATATAAAATTTTGTAAAATTGATATACTTCCCTATCCACTATTTTAATTACCAACTTTTTCGATTTACGTTCCTATGAAAAAATGTGAAATACTTGAACTTTAAACATAAAAAAAACAATACCCACCGTGTTTCCGTTTCCATATAGATTTCAAGTAATTGCAGTAAAATGTTATGTTCTGCACAGGATAATACTAAGGCTCGTATTTATAAAGCGATCTCAAGATTGAGAGTAATATTAAGTGCGGATTTGACAGGTCATTTTGTACTGGAATGACATTTCTGATACGTTACGTACTCAAACTCACTGTCTGTCTCGAGTGCTGTTTATCAATACGGGCCTTAATTATACTAAGTATACCTAACACGTGAACATCGTGCTACAATGATGACAAAGTGAACTCTATCCCTAAAACTGCTAAACTGAAACCGAAGTCCGACATTGTTAGAAGTGGACGCGACACGTGCCCTGGGACTTAGGCTATTAATAACAACAGGATCTATCAACAAACACAGTGTAGTAGTACAAATCGCATATAAGTACTGGTTATTTTATGTTGTCTTTTTCTTATTAAGTAGGTTTTTTAAGGCGATGAACGACCCGATGAACCGTGTCAGATAATTAATCCGACAAATGGCATAGTCATACTACCACATGGTTTTTGTGTGATGACCGCTTTCAAAGACAGTGACCCGGACCGATGGCACAGCGTGTCTTCCGATGCACGGAATCCTTTTTCTTTATAGGCAATCATAACCCGTACAGACTGGGAAAATTCTCACAAAGTGATAAAAGTATAAATTCGAAATCGAACCCACGATCACCGGCTCTGGAGCCTATGGTTCAGACCACTAGACCACGCAGGCAAATGCAACCTGTATTTTTCATATTATATTTTCTCAAAAATCACAAAAACAACAAAATCAAACATGTTTGTTTCAAAAGTTTTGTAGACACAGATCGTTCATTCTTGAAAGCAGCGGGTTAAAGTTGTCTTCAACATTCGATAGAAGTTAGAAATAGGCTTTGTTCGAAACTCACTCAGGGAATACAACTTTTTATTTCTGTCTCAGTGGATTTGTATCAGCTTAAACTATGTCTTAGGGTCGTATTTATAAAGCGATCTCAAGATTGAGAGCAATATTAAGTATGGATTTGACAGGCCGTTTTGTACTGAAATGACATTTCTGATACAAACTCAAACTCGCTGTCACTCTTGAGAGCTGATTATAAATACGAGCCTTAAATTTAAACGGGATAAAACTTAGTCTACAAATAAATGTGATACAGATGTTTTATCTTACGACTGCCGTTTATCTACTTGTGTGTCTTAACATGTATGTATTACATTGCTTTAGTGTACATAGCTCGTCGTAGTACGCACACAAGGGCGCGTGTCTGTCTGTATGCACAACCACAAGTGAGGTAAAGAAACTGTTTAGCCGACGGTAAGTATTTAGGCCCGTATTTATAAACAACTCTCAAGTGTGACAGCGAGTTTGAGTTCGTATCAGAAATGTCATTTCAGTACAAAATGACCTGTCAAATCCATACGTTAATATTGATCTCAATCTTGAGATCGCTTTATAAATACGAGCCTAATGAGTTCTTAAAGATACTTATTGCGTTTAGTTCATAAACATCTAGGTTTGATACTTATCCGATTTAGGAAATGAAACAAATCCAAGTTTGAAGATACTAAACGCGAATAAATAAAACTTTGAAGAACTCATTTAGGCTCGTATTTATAAAGCGATCTCAAGATTGAGATCAATATTAACTATGGATTTGACAGGTCATTTTGTACTGAAATGACATTTCTGATACGAACTCAAACTCGCTGTCACACTTGAGAGTTGTTTATAAATACGGGCCTTAGAAGATGATGTACATGTTTTATGTATTACCTAAGTTGGGATGTTTCCAGTCTCGTTCTTTTTCAGGTGAGCGTTTTCAGGTGAGTGGGCTGCCCCTTGCTCGATTTCCAATACCTAAATAAATAATGTATCTGACACATCTAGCCACTAACGTACGTATATTTTTGTACGAAGCACATTTTTTACTGTAGATAATTTGATTCAAATTATTTTATTAAAATGTGTCATAAAAATACATGAGTGAGAGTAAAAAAAAAATTACGGCATTGTATTAAACAGCAATATATCTTATATATTCTTTATTGTTTTAAGAATTAAACATACAATCTTATTTTTCAAAGGATATACAGAATATGGCAAATCAGCGTGGACGCCTAATTAGTAAATAAATACACACCCGGAGGTACGACACAAATACACAACCTTAAACAGAAATGCAAATGGATGACACTATGTTGTTGTCACATGACAGCTGCACTGCAATCAAATTAGCTGTCGCTACGAAAGTACCTACAATATCTACATCTGCATATGTACCTATATGCAGCGATTCAAAGTGACTATGTGAACGAGCGAGCCAGCGAATGGTAAAACTAGTTGGGAAACAGTGCTGCTCAACATCCGGCGGCCGCATGTCTTGTTTGATTTTGAAATTGAGTTGTCAGCCTTTGGCTTTCGGAGTTAGGACTGCTCGTTTTGTACGAACGTTCTTTAGAGAAACGCTTCTGTGTTCTGACTAAGAGAAGGTTATTGGAAAGTTGAATAGGTACGCTTTGAATGGGAAGCAAAATATTATGAATAGTTGTTTAATTCCTGAAATTAATACTGCCTTTAAGCGTTTACTAATGCTTTGAATCTAAAAAAAAACCAACTTGTCATAAAATTGTTACCTAAACATATATTTTTTACTAAAAATAAACAAACAAGGAAAGATTTTGAAAATCAAACGCGCCATTTTACCAGGGCTGTGAATAAAACAACCCCACATCCGGTGGTTAGAAACTGAAGCTTGAATTTCCGCCGGAAAACGGTTTCCTGTCCTTGTATAGAGAGGACTCTATATAATATTGGACTGGGAGAGATAGAAAAACATAGAACATGCCAGCTGCTTCTGCTCCCGGGAATACTGTAAAACACAGCTAAGAACGTCACAGGGTTACAGTGTAGGTATTATAACTATAATTTAGGCTGTGGACTAGCAACCTGTTACTACGTATAGCGATCGATACATATTTCAATCTAAAATTTCTCTTAATATTTGTCAGCCTTTTGGCGTTTTACACTTTTATATATTCTGTGGTTTTACGCTTTGTCTACCCCGTAAGGGATAAAAGGGTGACTATGAATGGAACAATTCCACATCCGGTGGTTTGGTTATAAACTGAAGGTTTCCTGCCCTATTGTGTCTCTCATATAGAGATAATTGTATATTTGTCAATGTGAACAATGTATTCTTATATGTATTGCTACATAATACCTTATTTGCCTGATCAGAACAGATGTAGCATTCTTCTTATTGTACATTCACTTTTGGGTAATTTATGGCAATTATATTGTTTTTACTTTTATATCTTTCCTAAAAGGCCGGCAGCGAGTTTGTGACCCCCGGGTGTATTCCAAGTGTCCATAGGCGGCGGTGATCACTTACCATCAGGTGACCCGCCTGCTCGTCTGTCTCCGCCTTGCTATGGATGATTAAAAACACCCTACAGTACACCCTTATATACTAGGTAGGTACATCATATTTATTTTTCAACAGCAACAGCAGTAAATTATGCTATGAAGTAACGAAAGCTTTAAAAAAGTAAAACTAGTGTCAGCAATAAATTATAATCAAATGCCATCACTTTGACCCAGCAATTCACCTGGAGGGGTAATTGTGAGAATTGTAATGCCATTTGCGGCCCTTGAATGGTTCAACCCCGAAGGGCTCTCTACACGGAAATCCACTGAAAGGACCCTTTGAATGAATGGTCCCGTTTTTACGCTGTTTTTCACGAATTAAGGTCAACATTCCTGTTTTTCAGGAAGCAATAAGAAAAAATATGAAGTTGTCAAACAAACAAACTCACCAGTAATGTTTTTATTCTCTGTTGTCTCTTGTATAGATATGAATATGTATACTAAAAAATAAGTAGATATACCTATATAATAAAGTAGTTACGAAGTAGCAATATTTCGCCGCCTTGCCTCTTCCTTTATTCCATGCGCCTTATCAAATCAAATCAAATCATTTATTTCAGACACAAGTCCATAGAATTGTTAATAATACACGATAAGCAAAATAAAAATAAATAAAATAGAATGATCTTTAAAAATCAATGTTAGTAATAATAATTATAGTTTCACAACGTGAGATAGTATGAAATATAAATAGGTAAACACATGTATTTTTTTCTCTATTTATTTCCTCTATTTTCTTGTCGGTGTCAATTACAATGAGGCATCATTTTGGCATTATTTTCTCAGCTTCGAAAATGATATATATATATATATATTTATATTACTTGCCAATCAACAAAAATATAAAATCGTATATAAATAAGGTTTGGATACTTAGCTGCAATAACCTGTTTTATTTCGTATAGTCGGTTAATTCTCACACTTTACCCACTTAACGTGTTCTGAGAGGTTTAGCATCGAGCCCTCAACACAAAATCCCTCTCCACGTTAATCCCGACGTGAACAATGACTCATTCTGGTCTGAGAGGCTCTTTATAAACATTGTTTCCAGTAAGCGCCATTTTGTTCTCAAACCAAGGTTAAAAGATGATCACAGACATTCAAATATACGAGGTAGGACAGCTTTCCGTAAACTTATATAGGGGGTGCTCAGTCAACGAAACTGAAGAACTTTCACAAATAAATTCTTTCAGGATATGAAATAAAAAAGTATTCGTCTGATCGAGGTTTAGGCTGCACCACCTGACGCCGCCGCGGTGAATTTTTGAGTTCTATCAATGAAATGTCTATCTTTTGCATATTGGGTAAAATACAAATTCAAAAATAAATTACAAAAAAATACTTACAAACTACACTTAAAAATAAAACAACTCTTTCAGCGCATCCCCATACGACATGGTCCCCAATAGGCTGGCAACATTCCCTCTTTGGGTTTTTAATCAAAAAGTGCGTCGCATCACGTCGGTTCGCGGAGTGACCTGGCTCTTAGAATCAACACGTGAAATTAAATAGGATCTTTTCTAAACAAACTATGCTCAGTTCCTGATTATTTACAAAAAGAACATCATTATTAAGAGACTTTCTTATTTGATTTGACCCTTAGAGAGTTGTATAAAGCATTACACTTCATTATCCTTCGGCGCCGCAAGAATGTTGTCTGGAGGCTGCTGATTTCCCCCGGGGCCTTCAGAATCAATCACAACCAACAAACAACTGGTAATGAGATGAAAGTATTCTAGGGATCCGCAACAAAACGACAATTCAGAAACTTGAAAGAAATACTCATTTGAGGCTCGTATTTATAAAGCAATCTCAATTTTGACAGATATATTAAGTACTAAAATGACATTTCTGATACAAACTTAAGCTCGCTGTCACTATTGAGAGCTGATTATTAATATGGGCCTTAGCTCATCATAATTTTTATGATTTTCTTCATGGCAACACTAGTGATTAAACTTAGATAAATTAAATAATGGTGATTGTTTATTTTGAAATATTCTGCGCTTCACGAAAGAATAGGACTACCAAATAATTTGAAAAAAAATGTAATATTGTGATTTCATAAAAATAATTCTACTTCAGAAGAAAAATTAAGAAATAAAAATGTACGAATATATTTTTAGACACAGAACCCTACGTTTATATTGAACTCACTCTTACTCAATTTATTTTCTATATGACGTCATCAACCGAAAGCCTTTATGATAGAAATTAGGCTGTAAATAAAGTTGATTCGCTTCATTACGTTGAACATGACAAGAGTGGGATGATTCTAAGTTTCTTACAAGAAAAATATTAATCTATGCACTATAATTATATTTTCTGAAATGGTATAAAATTAATTAACCTTGTCAAATTTATTTGACATGATTTCAGGCTAATTTACCCCCTTTGTAAATATAGGCAATTTGTAAAGTTCTTTTGATGTCGTATATAATGTAGTAACTACTTATGTTTCTGGCAAGTTAATTTTGTCATGACGTGTATTGCTATAGTGAAAGGTTGTCAGCCCGTCGAATAAATTGCAATACATTAAAACCCTTTACAGCATGCCCGGGAGGAGATGCAGCTGGCACATTCTATGTTTTTCTATCACTCCCAGTCCAGCATGGAAGAGTTAGAGTTAGGTGTCAAAAGTAAGGTACATTATATATGTTTCTATTCCCTATAGAAACATATATAATGTGCGAATATATCCGCCAATTTAATGTTATGAGCCTGTCTATGTAGGTCGAGTGCTACGCAGCGTAGCACGTGCTACGATACGAAGTGTAGCACTTGCTACGAGCTGTTGCTACTGACTGAATTAATAAATTGTGTTGTGTTACAATTTAGTCTGTTCTAACAAATATTTAATGTAATAAAATCTATGTGGATTTGCGCTAAATTCGAGCAAGGCTCGTAGAATAAAATCGTTACACGTGCCTAGCCAAAACCTTTTATATTGGGAAACGACATGATAAAGTTTAGCAAGTAGGTACATTCATAATAAAAGTAATCTCAAAGGAACAAAAGTAGGACTTCTTTTTGATTGTGCACGTGTCACAAGTAATATCAAAATTGTTTTACTGACTTTTTTCAAGTCCTCGTGATTATATTTCCAAGCCTAAACGATCAGGAATTTACAAAATTAGCCTTTCAACATTCTGCGAACTCTAGGTATATGCTCCAGTCTGTGAGATCGCTTTATAAATAACGAGCCCAAATCACCTATCCGTATGCTATGACAAGTACGGTCATTCTGTGAACCGTACAAAAAATGGATTCCGTTCTAAATTATTTCGCTGCCTGATTTACATATGTAAATCAGGCAGCGAAATAATTTAGAACGGAATCCATTTTTTGTACGGTTCACAGAATGACGTACTTGTATAGCATACCGGATAGGTGATTTGGGCTCGTATTTATAAAGCGATCTCAAGATTGAGAGCAATATTGAGTGCGGATTTGACAGGTAATTTTGTACTGGAATGACATTTCTGATACAAACTCAAACTCGCTGTCACTCTTGAGAGCTGAATAATAAATATGGGCCTTGGTAACCAGGGATTTAAGTAAAAAAAAAATTAAAACCTTTCTATGGTTGTAAGTTTGTCTGTTTAGTTATGATCATAACACAAAAACTACTACACCGATTATAAAAAAACTACATCAATCTACTTGTTACTTACTAAAGGAGAATTATGTTAATTTCACTGGAAAACTCATTATTGATTTTTTAAATACATGGCACCAAAAATACGACACCATTCTTTTTCCTTAAATTTTCCTAAGAAGGAATTGAACCTAGAATCCTTAGCGTGAAAGTCAAATACACTATTACACTACCAATTTCGCAATAAGGGGCGTTTTATTAATATCAAAATTAAAAACCTCGCTTTATTGCTTAATCTGACCTACGCCAAACCTGAATATAAAAAACTCTCAGCCATTTTAATGAGAGTGGAAAAATGAATTCCATTTATTTTCCGAACAATAAAGAATAAAAATTGAATCATAATTATCTGTCGACGAACAATTGTTGGTTGATAAGCACTCTTTGTCTTTAAAATAAAGTCTATTTTTGTGTAGCTCATGAAAAATTACGCATGAGTGACCATAATTACACTGTATGTAAGTACTATACGATAGGCACTCTTTCTAACAATAAAGATGACTTTATCTGTATGATAGACTAATAGCATGAGGTTGAATTTAATTCTTCTATGCTGGACTGGAAGTAATAGAAAAACATAGAATGTGCCAGCTGCATCTCCTCCCGGGCATGCTGTAAAAACCAGCAAAGGGATTCGAGGGTTTTAATGTATTGCAATTTAGGCGATGGGCTGACAACCTGTCACTATAGCAAAACTTGTCAGACGTGGCGGAATGACCTTTCAGTCGTTTTGCGCTCTGCCTACCCCATTAAGGATAGAGGTGATTTTATGTATGTATGAATTTATATTAGTAAGGTTTTAATCATGACTCCTATGTAAATTCGAGAGCATTAAATACAAATACAATCACAAATACAAATATACTTTATTGCACAAAAAAACCCAGAAATTACAAATTGATTACACAGAGAAGTAGTACAATTGGCGGCCTTATTGCTAAGGTAGCAATATCTTCCAGGCAACCAGGCAGAAGGAGACAGCGGAATAGAAAATATTGACGCGGGTCAGTGCAACAAAACTAAATATAACATTTATAAATACTTAAGATTATAACCAAATACACAATTACTATAAACTATATCTCAATAATATAAATATGTATACCTATATATATATACAAATAAAAAAATTAAAATTTCTCGTTAAATTACATTGTGGCTGCCCGAAGGTTACGTCGAATCTCACCCTAACGACCGCTTTTCTTCTTATTCTTATCGAGTGGTTTTTTGAGTCAACGAACGAATTTCAATCAGATGATTAAAATGAGGAAAATCTCTCAAAGTGATAAATTGACAAATATCAACGATAATGACAGATATGGGATATAGAACCCACGACCTCCAGATCGGACGCCCATGGCTCAGACCATTAGACCACGGAGGCAGTTTGATTAATTTTCAAATTACAGAGTAAGGTTTTAATTATACCTTACTGTGTAAATTACGTTGGGTTCGAGAATGAATGTAAAATTGCTCGTTAAATTACACTGTGGCCAAAAATTACGTCGAACCGCACCGTAACGACCGCATAAGTTACTTGAAACGAGTTCACCTAGTTTACAATTATTTTTTTAAATTGTCATTCATTCGTAGTCTTTTTAGTAATTTTGTGACCTTCATTCCAAAAGCATGTTCAAAGTTTTCAAATATATTTCCTTTTAAATGTATTTATTCTTTAGTTTCTCATATAAGTTATTAGAAGGTTCCCAACCGCGATCCTACATGCCAACTATTTCCTTACTAACTTGCAAAAGTATTTTCATAAAGTGATGTAGATAGAGAGAAATGTTTGCAAACTTTAACTAGGCCTGGTTTACAAACCATGTAGATGTAGATATAGGCGTACCTTATAGGTAGGTACTTTATATGTATTACTAGTTATAATATTACACGCTAAAGGAGGTCAACAAACTTATTTTCACTAAAGGAAGACAAAGGCATAAAGGTAAAAGGTACACATGTTTTATTTCACGACTGCATTGTAGCAATGTTTGTGTGTGAAATCTAGATGGATACCGACTCGACCATAAAAAGATTACGATCTGCCGATTCCTTTAAAACATAGAAAGTCTGTGGCTTTCATTTCTCTCATAGAAACTTGTTCAGAGTGTTGGTTGGTGTAATTTACGCTGTCGAACTAATCCGGTACAAACTGGATCACGCATCACGAGGCGGGAATGTATGAATAATTTATTTCAAGCGTCGAGACAAAGTTAGCACTCACTTTATTCCATTCCATACACTGTGCTTGTATGACAACAAGATCGGCTTAGTTAGATCCTTACAAAAACACAGAGATATAAAAGCCTCTTTTGAATTTGAATATTTGAAAAAGCAACGACAAAAACATTGAAAATGAGCAATTTGAAAATATTTACCGAGGGTAAAAAAAAATGCTACGAATCTGCTAAAATGCGAATCTGCTATAATGCGAATAAAGGCCATGGAAATGACTTTCCCCAAGGAACATAGGCCAAAATATAAAAAAAAACTTTGGGCTCGAGTCATTTTGTATGGGAGGGCCACTTTTTTCATATTTCGGTCAATGTTCCTTAGGGAAAGTTGTTCATTTCCATGGGTAGTTTCACACCCTAAACTTTAGCCAGCAATATTTCTACTCCCTAAATATGGGTAGTTACACTTCAACACAGTTCACTAATTTTTTATCAGATCAAGCTGTTAAGGGGCCTTACCATATTTCGCGGCGGGCCGAAATAGGTATTTGTCTCTCACTCACACAAACGCGGCACAACAACGTGCTGAACAAGGAGAGTAGATTTGAACTCCCTCGGAATTAAAAACGTAAGCGACAAAATGACAAATTTGTTAAATTATGAATGAAAATTATATCAAAATGAAAAAATATTACTACAAAGGATCAAGGTTAGTATGCTTTATGTTTTAGGAAAAAAATTACGTAGTAGCTCGGTTGCCTTATTCATTAAAAACCGTTTTAAGTTTTTTGAAGACCTGACTTTTTGATTTTTTTTAACATGTTAAAACTGTTCTGATTGTGTTTTCAATACTTCATCGGATGAGACTTATCTCCAAGATCAATATAATATTTTTGTCGGCAAGCGTAAACGCAGTACTTTGGCTAGAAATCATTTTACGCAACGTCAATAAAATTAGTAAGGAGCCTTAAGTAGCTTGTAACAAAAACCGTCGCTGTAAGGTTCTAGAACGGGCGGATCTTACTAGTCAGTTACTGCTGTAATAAAAACGACCAAGAAAACTAAAACTTAGGAAACGCCTTAGTCAGCTTAATGAGTACCAGTAAAAAAAAATCCTCCAGATAAAATCCACTAAGGCAGCTGCCACTCAAAGAAGATAGATGTGTGACTAAAATTACTCGTGTTTTTTTTATATTATCTCAATCAACGAAACTTTTACAAAGAAATCATTTAAAAAAATATTTATAGAATAGAATAGAAAATATTTATTTGATACCAAGTAGAACAACATTTTCTTAAAGATAAAACTTATTTAGGCGACAAAAAGGTCACGCTCAGCATATGCTACGGAGGTGTAGGTCACCGCCTCAGCGCTGGTCCTCCGCGAAACCGTTTTAATTTCGATCAAAATTTGGATGATAAAGAAGCCAATTTTTTTTTTTAAATTTAAGTACCATAAAAGACTTTTCTTTGTGTAAGTTGGTCTGTTTTATTTTTGACTGACCAATCCCTTTCATTTTTAAGGATATACTATCTCTTACACCATGTATAGCAATAAACAAGCAACTAGAAACCACTCTGCATTTCGTAAGATAAACTGCGACTTCCTACTTATACTTTATAACGTGGTTTGCAGGTGCCTAGCTCAATATACTCAGGAACTAACTCAACCAACGGTATTAGGCGAGGCGTGAATACATGAATAATTTACTTGAAGTTTTAGTCTCGTTTAACAAATTACGCTCTTCACTTAGACGAAGAAGTTGTGCGGCTCGTAGATTTGCCTGTGTTTGGCAAATTATTCTATGGTAAGAAATAATTTATTTGTATTTGCGGAAGAAATGCTGGTTAGACAGACATCGTGAAAGCGGAAAAATAGTACCAAAATCAGTTGCATAGTTTAGGTAGAAGAAAATTCTCATACAAAACACAGAGACATTTCTATTTATAGTTACATACATAAAAACATACATACATATAATCAACCGAATTTTGAAAAGTAAAAGTAGGAGTAAGCGAAAACGAAAGGGGGGCCGCAAAGTGCGAGTTTCTCGTGCTTCTTCATCATTGTGATATATTTTTATTTTATTTGCTCTAAGAATCTATTTGGAAATAAATGATTTGACTTTTTTTTTTTTGACTTTTTTTGAATCACTCCTTTATCCCTAAATGGGTAGGCAGAGCGTAAACAAACTTCACGTCTGACTTTTGAGGGTTATTCCAGATGGATCTGTATTGTATATTGCTATAGTGACAGGTTGTCAGTCAGCCCATCGCCTAAATTACAATACTGAAACTCTCGAATCCCTCAGTTGATTTTTACAGCATGCCCGGGAGGATATGCAGCTGGCACATTCTATGCTTTTCTCTCACTCCCAGTCCAGCATGGAAGCAATATATAGTTAAAAAACAGATCAGTTCGTTTGTTGCTTCAAGGTAAAAGAAAATCTATGATAGAGCTTTAATATAAAAGAAAACCTTTTGCAGAAAAGCTTCCAAAGATAGTTTAATCTTTATTGGAAACTGTTTAAACAAAGACTTTAAATTAAAAATGTCTCTCCAAAGACTGTGAAAAGGAGTACTTTTTCTATCGAGTGGGATGTCCCGTCGGCAAAAGATAAAAGAAAGAGTTAAGTAACTGTTACAATTGATTTATTTATAGCTCGGTCGGCCATTTTGTTTTTGTCGTGCTTTTACGTTGTTTTCCGTAAAAAGTACCTTACATTTTTCTTAAAGTAAATATTTTTCATCTTTTCACCAAAAGACAATTTTTACCACTTGTTTGATTTTTGATCGAAATTATAATTGATATGATGCAAGGATGAGATACGAGATTTCTAGTGAGCCTCACAAAAGCTTGTATTTATGAAGCTATCTCAAGATTGAAAGCAATAAATTAAGTATGGGATTTGTCAAGTCGCTGTGCACTGAAATAACATTTCTGATACGAACTCAAACTCGTTATCAGTCCCAAGATATGTATATTAATACGGACCTTAGTTTCTTTGAATTTTTACCTAGTCTAAGTAAAAGTAACAAAGAATAGGTACCTAGTATAACAGTTCTTCTGTCCCCTCACTAGTGATTTCCAAGTTGGCGCACGTTTCTCAGCTGATCGGGGAGAAACTCGAGATAAAGCTGACACAATATCACCAGTACCTGGGAACAGCTTATACAGGATCTTACAGGATTCTTGTAAAATCTTATGGTGAAACGTGAACAGCATGTTTAGATTTACTACATTTTACGAAGGTCGCAGGTTCAAATCCTGCCCATGGCGATTTTTTGATTTCTCTCTTTCATATTTATTGCGAAAGCTTTTTAACCAACATATGATATTTCTTTCTAAACACTCTGCCTAACCCGCAAGGGACAAATGAGTTACTTTTTGTATGTGTTTATTCGTAGTTGTGTGTGGTCTATTTTTTGGGTAGATTTTTGGACGAATATTATGTGCACGTCGAAGGATTTCAGAGAAATTATAACGTCTAATTATAACTATGTTCGTATGTTCTAGTGGTCTGAGACTGGGTTTATCAGATCATTCGTCGACTACTCGACAATCCACTTAATAGAAGAAGAAGCATAAAAATATACCACCGGTTTACTAAGGCTCGTATTTATAAAGCTATCTCAAGATTGAGAGCAATATTAAGTGCGGATTTGACAGGTGATTTTGTATTGGAATGACGTTTCTGATACGAATTCAAACTCGCTGTCACTTTTCAGGGCTGATTATAAATACGGGCCTAAAACAGCTTCGTTAACCGAAATATTAAAATTCAAACATACGTTTTTATTTCAGTCGGAGCGCAGTAAATCACTGTGAACAATTCTCGTGCAAAAAATCTGCATATTTGCAAACGTTGTTACAGTCCTTGCATACGAAATAGAAGCACAAAGGCAAAAGTATGGGCGGTGTATGTCAACTAGATGTAGCAAAGTATTTTTATTTCGAATGAATTCAGAAATATAAAACGGCTGATGAAATAAAGTAACTACGAGATAACTAAGGCTCATATTTATAAAGCGATCTCAAGATTGAGAGCAATACCTATTAAGTATGGATTAGATATGCGGTTTTGTACTAAAATTGCATTTCTAAAACGAACTCAATCTCGCTGTCAATCTCAAGAACTGTTTATTATACGAGCCTAAGTTCGTCAGGATCTTACTAGCTGCTTCCATCTTTTTGGTTTGACGTTGGTTTTATTATTTGACATTTGACCCAGCAAAATGCGTTTTTAATAACTCTAATTAATTTAAAAGAAAAACCATTATGTTTGTTTATTGCATGTTTATTGCTTTTTTGATTAACCGACTTTACAGACAACCAATATTTGTTTTTGCCGTAAACTTCAATACTTTGAATAATTTGAATATAAAAGGAATAATAACATTAACTTAAGCCACATTTCTTGTTCCCACGGAAAATCTCATTTATCCGCGGGTCTGATATTATCTACAACAAGAAGTACTTTCAAACTAAATGGATATTGACTCTAGGGAAGTCAATACTTCGAAACTGTGTCGGAATACTCTCTTATCTTATACAAAGTTTAGATACTTTGTTATAGAATTTTACAATATTTTCCCGAGTAGTTCCAGAGAGATTTCAGAGCTTAATCTCCTGCAAAATGGATTCTGATCGTTAAAGTATACTTAGGAAGTTATTAAATAGAGTGGATCTATAAATAATTCTGTTTCAAAACGTGACTCATACATTATACGGGATGTAAGGGACAGCGTACCGAAAGCTGATAATGGTTGCCCAGTCAACAAAACTGAACAACTTTCACCAGGAAATTCTTATAGGAAATGAAAAAAAAAACTACTTTTCCATACAAAATGACTACCTCGATCTGAAAATTTGTATGGAAAAGCATTTTTTTTTTCTTCATTTTCTGAACGAATTTTTTCTTCATTTTCTCGCCTGCGGCTCGGACTTCAATCCCTACTCGTCCGTCTATTGCTGGTTTTCCAACTAAAGCTGGTGAAAGTGGAGAATTAGAAAACTACGCGCTACTGTCCAATTAAGATAAGATGAAAAATTAGCTATTTAATTTGAGAGCGTCGGTCGTGTAGTGAATACGGTCACTGCCTTCTGTGGGGAAGGTCGTCGATTGAATGTGTTTTTGGTTTTCAAATGTCATAAGTACGTTATTCGACGCTCTTACAGACTTAAAAGGAAGAGAAATACGGGGTATGACCATGAAATTTTTATTTGTAGTCAGGCAGCTAATCTAGTCACAAATCATAAATCACTATCTATCTGCTGCAATAAACAAACGTCTAAAAGCCAATCATTATTGGCAATAACCAAACTAGCTAATATTTAAAAGCGCTTCACTCAGTTATTAACCGGAAAGCTTTTAACCCGTCGGTTAGCGTCATATCATAACATATTATAACTTAACTATAACCCCCTGGCTCGGATGAGGAACACATGTGTGCCCGGTAATGAATACTACCGTAAACTCGGATGAGGAACACATGTGTGCCCTGAGGGACTTTAACTCTAAAAATTAAGATATGGTGTTTTTTTTACTTTCTTTGTGCTGTAGTTGATAGTAAAGCCAAAGACAAACATATACTCTTTTATTTTATACCATAAACTATCAATGTCACATAGAAAAAAATTAAAAAAACTCATTTTGAAGTTACGGGTTTTCTCACTGGCAGTGCGTTAGTGCGTTTGATTCGAATTTATTTGTATTTTTTGTATGAAATACGTATGAAAACACATAAAAACACGAAAATATACATATTTCCAAACATTTTGATACCAATTTCTCAAAAAACAAATGTGTAATTGTGTGGAAATTATTTTATTAGTATTTTCGTCAATAAAAGTGAAGTACTTACAAAGTACTTACTTTGAAAGGGTAATTTATATTTTTTATTACAATTTCTAACACCAAAAACTATTTTATTTGATAGTTTATGTATTCAAGAACAATTCCTGTAAATTTTATCCATAAACATTGTCCGAAAGTGAAAATTTGCGAAAAATTGCAAAGTTTGCAAAAAAATTTGCAATTTCCGCCACTACCGGTCGCCATTTCCGCGAGCCAGGGGGAGTATCAAATTACGCTTACTGCGCGCTGGCGTCACTATAGCAATATACATAATCATCATCTGTATTAGCCCTCGAAACTTGTTAGACGTGGCGGAACAACATGTTTAGGTCGTTTTTGCTCTGCCTACCCCATTAGGGATAAAGGCGTGATTTTATGTATGTATGTATGTATGTTTCTAAGCAGCTCTCAAGAGTGACAGCAAGTTTGAGTTCGTATCTTCAGTACAAAACGACCTGTCAAATCCATACTTAATATTGCTCTCACTCTTGAGATCGCTTTATAAATACGAGCCTAAGCTTTGGGTTCAGCACTCTGAAGGCATTCTGGATTTGTAGACTAAAGCCTGGTTTCCATTATGCAAGTAACTTGCGCGCCAGTTGTTACATGTAACTTGAGAAATGGTATAACCTCAACAAGTTACTCGCATAATGGAAACCTGGCTTCTTGGGAAAGTTTTATTTATATCAGTTCGTATGCCTGTTTCTAGGTTAGTTAGGAAAATGCAGTGTAAATCATCTGATAAAATCCCAGGGATTGGGCTCTAAGGCATGTTAAGCGTATTATAACAAATGTATTAATTAAATCTTTCACGCCCTTAATTCCATGTCTTTGTATTACGTGTCCTGACCGACCTATTGTTCCCTGCTACAATATGAGACAATCAAGTTGGTGCCCTGCCCCTCGCACCCCTTTCGCCTCCCCATTCCTCTTCGAAGTTGCTGACTCATCTACTATCGCAGGCTTCCTAATGTGTGACGTCACTCATTATTTTACCCCATTGTGAGTTGAATAGGACGCGACGGTGCAGTTTAGAATTTTTGCACAAATATTTTTTGTTGTTTTTGTTTGAATAATAGGTACTTAGGAAGTTCTAAAAATCAACAAACATTAATATTCAAACATAAAAACGTGAGTCAGTGTGTTCAATGTACATGAAATATTTTAATTTGACTTATGCGATGTACCTACCTTATTCAAAACACTGATGTTCTACTTCTTGTCGCATAGGTTTCGAGGAAATCGACCCGATGGACCCTGGTGTCAGAGTTTTTAAACTCAGCATTAGCTCTGACATGGTTTTGTGTAATAAGCGGGATCGACGCGAGGGCTTAACGTGCCCTCCGAAGCACAAAAGACTGATGCGATGATAATATACGATACCGTTGTGCAACTTTGAGCATCTCTTGTATTTTACCTGGAACAGAAAGCGATAGATACCTTATCAATGTGATACGTTTCCAAACATTCAACAAAGATAAAATAAAGTTTCAGCCTATGTTCAATTTTATTATTCTCAAGGTCGTCTTCAACCCCAAAGTTTTAATGAATTCAGTACAAGAGTTCAGGCGAGTGAAGAAACATCCCAACTTCTGCCAGGTGACACAAAGAGATTCCGTTTATTAAATGTCTATGTTTTTCAAATTAAGCTTTTCCTTTTGACTGGAAACAGAAAACAGTAAGGCCCGTATTTATAATCAGCTCTCAAGAGTGACAGCGAGTTTGAGTTTGTATCAGAAATGTCATTCCAGTACAAAATGACCTGTCAAATCCGCACTTAATACTGTTCTCAACCTTGAGATCGCTTTATAAATACGAGCCTAAAAGTCAGTAGAAGAAACCGAGGGCTTCGATATGTTGCACTTGAGGCGACAAATTCCTTCGTTTCCAGTAGTTCCTTTACAAGTTCTTTCAAAGAACTAGTGAGACTGTTTCGTCGCTATAATGTAATCCTAACCGGAAAAATCCTCAAAATTTTGAAAGATTTATAATTCAAGATTTTTATTAAACTTTTGAGAGTCTACCCAGCCTATAACTAGGCCCCGTATTTATAATCAGCTCTCAAGAGTGACAGCGAGTTTGAGTTCGTATCAGAAATGTCATTTCAGTACAAAACGACCTGTCAAATCCATACTTAATACTGCTCTCAATCTTGAGATCGCTTTATAAATACGAGCCTAGGAGATCAACAAAAAATTACATACGTAATCGTTGTATACTTCATATCAGTGAAAGCCAATCGATACCATCGTGTTTTGCGACACATATTGCTATTTTACAATTTATATTACTTACGATCAGCAAACTTTATGTTTGTGACAAAGTTATAATCTGCTGTTTCGATCTTTCTACCTCTGCCAACGCGCAAATAAAAATCTATTTACTAGCCGCATATCACGATGGTGTCGATAGTGAAATTCAATTGAAATATGCTATAATATAGTGTGCACAATTTAATTCGTAATTCATTTTCTACGTTTGCAAAGCTTCGTCTAACAAATTCCTCTGTGGAACTTCAGACCGACGCCATTGCAATTTCGTTTGAACCCCAGCTTCCTGTGTCACCGGAAATACGATAAAACGGTTAATAGCGTCCGGATACGAGCCGGATCCGATAGGATTTAGATGAGATACCTTACTTTGTATACTGTGAAGGAAGATGCATTCAGGGAATCTTCAGTATTCGACAATTTAAATAGGAAGGCTTAATATACGTTCGTAATTTAGAAACAAAAATCGGTTAAGCAAATGATATTTAATCTGATATCAACCCCAATCGCACTAAGGAATTATCGACACAGCGTGTTCGAACTAAGAAAAGTCGAACTAACATGATTCGCAGTCACATAGTTAGGGAACCCATTGCAAAGCCACAGAGTTATTTTAGTTATAGTGAAGATTGATAAAATTTCAATAAAATTTTGCGAAAATGCTTGGGAATTGAACCCGGGACCTCCGGATCGAGATCCCATAGTTCAGACCACGGCTGCAGCCAAACAGCCTTACCACTCATATATTCCCCCTACTTAAAAATTCGGTCAAAACCAATCAGAATAGCCCACATTAAAAGATTCCTTGAATATTTCATGATGTGATTTAAACTGTGAAACTGATTTACTTCCATGCTGGACTGGGGGTAATAGAAAAACATAGAATGTGCCAGCTGCATCTCTTCCCGTGCATGCTGTAAAAATCAGCTAAGGGATTCGAGGGTTACTATACTATACTGTAACAGAGTATTTGAATTTTAATTTTTAATTCAAGTGGAAATTTTAATTTGTATGTATTTTGTATTATGATTATGACTATTTATAGTATAGATGAATATTTTTTCGACACGAAATTTGAATTATTAATTTGTATTAATTATTATTGTTTTAATTTTAATTGTTGACATATTTACTGAATTTATATTGTACAATGTACAATTTGACGATCACATTACGGCGGACATTATATTATTGATTGTAATTTAATTATATTGTGAAACCTGTATCGTGAAATAAATAAACTAAACTAAACTAAACTAATGGAAGAGGAATAAAAGGAGAGCCGACCCCAGAATAATGAGAGGAAGGCTAAGGAGAAGAAGAAGGTTTACGAAAGCGTAAAATATTAAGAATACAGAATACGATAGAGAACACAAACTACCTAAGTACTAAGTCCGTGGTATAAGTTTCAGAACGCTCAAGTTTGTGAACGTTCCTCGGGATATAATGACGTAACAACAGAACTACTTAAGTGCATCTACCCATCATCTACCGAGCTACAAGATACTACGTCCGGAAACTTAGATCGTGTAGCCTCTTGTATCTTAGGATAGTAGAGTAGATATCAAGCTCTGCGTGACGTTAATCACATACTTATCCCTTACGGGGATGGCAGAGTATCAAGGACCTCATAAAGGACATTCTCGCCTGTGACAGGGAAAGAGAAGTAGTGGTTTTTTTTTAGACTACTACAAACATATACCAACGTCATTACCTAGATTCTGCTACTCTGAAGTATTATAAAACTTGCTACAACGCCGTAGCTGATTAAGATTTTCATAGGTAGATACAAGATAAATACCTCATAGTAAATAAAAAAAACCACTACTTGTACATACTATTATTTCTCACATTGTACATACTAATATGTACAATGTGAGAAAGACGATACATTTTTGTTGGTTTGCAAAGTTTGCAACACGCCTGGCCTGGATGATCATGTCACAAAATAGAGAGGGTTCAGAAAGCCCGCTCCGGCCGTTCTCGAAAATAACTACCTAAACTGGCTAGACTACCTAGGGTTGCTACTGTACTAACTCCGAATTTTGAAATAGAGTAGGTTAGGTGCTTCATGTTTACACATGTATCTTATTATACCTACATGCCTAAATGGGTAGCAGAGCATTATTTACGAGTATCCATTTTTCAATGCGTAGCTAACATAACGTGATTATGTAGTAACAATCGCGCGACAGCCGGACTGAACGCCTAGCCGAGACTGCCCGAGACGGCCTGTAAACGCAACGTCAATGTGTGCGTGAGCAAAATGGCGCTTAGTTCCGAGTGGACCATCTGTCCGGGCGCGACGCGCGGCCGTATACTTAATTTGTGATCATGTCCCTGTCTAAGGCTCGTATTTATAAAGCGATTTCAAGATTGAGAGCAATATTAAGTTTGGATTTGACAGGTCGTTTTGTACTGAAATGACATTTCTGATACAAACTCAAACACGCTGTCACTCTTGAGAGCTGATTATAAATACTACCCTAAGAGCCTGTAGGGATAGAAGCTTAGTATGAGTCTTGGTAAGTATTTTAAACTCGAGATTTCTGTCACCAGGTCAGTTTTCCAGCTATGATGTCATCAATATTTTGTATGAAAAAGAAAGCGCTTTTCTTTTAAAAACTATCAAGTGGGGTATCAATTGAAAGAGATCCGTGAGCTGAATCCAAAAATGTACCACACCATTAAATTACAGCCAGTTGTTCCGTAAAAAATAAAAAAAACTATGTTCAAGACACACCAAGCTTGAGACCTTCCGGACAGGAAACTACTCAATGAATTTCTCTAAAATATACACCAAATGACTCGCTATATCCTCATATTTAACGAAATGAAACAAAAAAACTAGAATATTTAACGTTTCTTCGAGTAAAAGTTAAGGGTTTCAGTATTTTGCTACCATATTGTTATTCTAACAACAACAAGAAGCATTGCGTCCCGTCACGTCGCTTCCCGGTGTAAACTGACCCTTACTCAATATTTCACGAATATTGCGACATCGGACGTCGAACAAAGCCGACGTAATGTGCGCCAAACATAAAGCGATATCAAAAATTTATGGACTAAAAACACAGGGCCGGATTATGTGTAGAAGTTTTGAAAAATGTTGCAGTAAAGTTGTTTTATATCACGACTGCCGCCATAAAAAATCGGATATAGGTATTTCTTACTCCTTTACTACCTATAATATAAATTGAAAATAGAAAGAGATACAAAAATATCACCGATTACATGGTTTCTTCGCTGCTAGTTCCTATAATAACATAGCATTAGGTAAAATAACGTTTCTTTTTGTATACTTTTCTATTAATATTTTTCCAAGTCACGAGTCAGGAGGGATCCCCGGATTCCCCAACTCCGTCTCTGCGCACGATAGCCGTATCATATTGAATTACAGGGCCGGATCAGGGCCGCACGTAGTATTCACGTCACGTTTCAGATAGATGTTGACTGTAGGTAGGAGCAAGTTTGCTCTGTAGGAGTTCTTAATCTTAGGTCAGTTAAGGAGTATTGCTACATCATTTAAAGTCACGTCAATAAGGGGTCCTTATGGGGTAAGTAGAGAGTATATTTTTGCTATCTTAACAAAATTAATAAGTAAAATAAGGGAATGTTTCTAGTTGCATATGAAAGCCTTATTATACGGCTGAGAGTGTAAGGCAGCGCGGCTCCAATCGGAATGCTAAGTACCTTATCATCCTTAGGTCCTAAGGATAAGGAGAAAACCTATTCTGTTCATCGATAGACGTAGGTATATTTCTGTTTTTTGTCGCGTACAAATACCACTATTCTAATGGGAGTGGGACTATGTTTTGCTGAGATGACTATGGGCGCTTTTCCACTAGACGGCACGTCAACGGCAACGGCGACGGCACGGCGGCGATCACGTGACAATATCTATGGGAATCGATTACATGCCGTGACGGTGCCGTGCCGTCAAGTGGAAAAGCGTGTCATATAATTTCATTGATTTTCATACATTATCTCACCTACGATATCGTCGACGGTACCACCGTGCCGTCGCCGTTGCCGTTGACATGACGTCTAGTGGAAAAGCGAACACTATCTTATGACTTTTACAAACAGACAGACTTATTAGGCTTAGTAGGGTATGTAGGACATACTATCTGTTGGTAGAAACTTGCAAAATTGTGAACCAACGAAGCCAATACAATTAGCTTGAGAAAATAACTTTCCTGTTCCCGGCAAAGACACAAAACTGAGTTGCAAAACTAATAGAGCTACGAGCATGAATAAAGTTTACAGCGAAGAGAACAACTCTTCCTCCATTTATCATAGGAAAATCTTGTCAAAAGTTTTTATAAGTAAATCTAACTTTGAGGAATGAACCGAAAAACAAATAATGGAACAGGGTTGTACAAATAAAAGTGAACAACTTTGATATTTTATTTATTCTTGAAATTATTTTTCTTTCGATGGACTAGATGGGGGCTGGGTTGGAGTTTTAAAAAACCTAATATGACCCAGCTGCTTCTCAAAAATTAATATAGAAATAAAAAAAACGTTGCTGATCTGGGAAGCTGAGGGTTTTTAAGACGAAGATCTGACAATCTCCCACTACAACAGTACATCAATATACTTTATACTACACCTATTCGGAAAGTATATTAGTTCTTACTTGAAAAAAGGGAAGAAAGTACGTAAATCCAAGCGAACGAATATGCGGGCGGCAAAAATGTATGGGATTTACTTTCTCCCCTAGGGGAGAAAGTATTTTCTCCCCTCTTTATTTTTTTTTAAATTTATAATTCAAAACTAGAAACAGGCGGATGCCAAAACACAAAAAGTTTGTATCTCGAAGCCCACAAAATGATACTGGCCACTTACATTTTTGGCAGTATGTGCTTAGCTTCATTTGCCTCTTTTATATTTTTAAGTAAAAAATATGGTAAAATCAACATGTCCACGCGAATTCTTTTTCGTTCTTTGATTTATTTGACTTATTCAATGTAAATAAGGTTTTTAGTGTTTTCGATGTAATGTGTAATTGTATTTATTATGTGTTTTATTTGTTTGTGTTCTGTTCGAATGGATGATGACACTTCAAATTTTCTTAAGATATCTTCTGATGTAAGTGATATCATTCTTTATTTTACAAGGATTTTTAACTATATTTTCCTCATAGGTGTAGTATAAAGCACTATGTATAACTCGGAAGAAAATGCGATTCCCACGAGGGTGTAGTTTGAGGCCCGAAGCGTAGCTGAGGTCATGTTCTCCACTCGTTAAACAATGTACTATTTATCTGAAATCACCCTCGGAACGAAAACGGAATCTTGTAAGCCGTTGACATTCTGTTTACCGCGTACGCGTTCATGTATTTTCTGGTAGCCGTCATTATTCTTTGTATCTGGCTAGTTAATAGTCTGAATCCGTTTGAAATCACTTTCAAACATCACGCAATGTCTGTTTGGCCGCTAGGATGGGTCAGTTCACACTGGAAAATGACGCGACGCGGCATGAAGCTGCTTGAAGATGCATTTCGCCGTACTAAGAAATGACAGGCCGAAACGCCGCGAGGAATTATCGAATTCTATTATTGAAATGTCTATCTTATTGCATAGTAAATAAAGTTCTATATCGCTGCTGATTCTGTTACAATTTTAGTTTGGTCCTGTCACTTTCTACAAAAATACAACAGCAAAATTATAATTCTGTCAAATTGACGTATAACGCTTGAAATAAGACGACACCATCTAGCATGCCATCTTATTTAAGGTGAGTAATGTCACTTTGACAGGATTATAATTATCTGTTGTATTTCTATCTCTATTTTATCTTGTAACACGCTTTAGAAAAGTGCGCACCGAGTCGCGTCGCGTCGCTTCCCGGTGTAAATTGATAAGGGGAAATTTCTTTGTTGAATTTTCGTTGTAACTCTGACTAATGGTTATTCGAAGGAGAAATGAATAAGAAAGTAGGTAGGTACACCTACCTCAAATCTCTTGGCTAAATCTAAATGTAAGGAGGCGATATCTGAAGCACTTTTTTTTAAGCTGTGTTCATTTTAACAAGACCTGACCACTAGACCAAGGAGGCAGTTGAGGCCCACGTTCATTTTAAGCATGGACGTAGGTACTGTATCCGAATATTCGAAATGGGATTTAATTTGAATACCTTTAGTTCAGTCGAATACCAAATGCTCAAACGCTGAGTTTTCTTGCGGTGACGAATCTGATTATCCAGCCGAGCAAAGTGTCTGACGTGAAGAAAAAGCTTCTTAGTAAGCAGTTGAGTGACTGCAACTGCCTCTGCGGTCTGGTCCCGCGCAGATGGTTGATCTCTGGGATATTGGCCGCCGTTACCGAAAATTGGTTAGTTAGGAGGACTTACCACTATACCTACCTAACGCACAAAGCTGCATAGAAGCTGCGTGATAGATGGCATAGCAGAGCGTGAGAGGAGTAAGTGAAATATGGGACAGACTGTTACTGATTGGACCTTTGACCTAATTAAGGTCCCGTCCCAGCTGTTAAAGGTTATACGTAGTTGACCCATGATTGCGTACTTTACGATCTATTTGTGTTGGTCTCCGACCATGGACATTTCACTGCTAAAATTAATTTGTACAGACAGAATCTTCTATACAATTTTGTGACAAAATTAATCAAACAACAATCAGTGCTTGTAATAACAAAATACCCGACATTTCTATGTTAAAGGTACCTCTATCATAAGGTAAACTCACGTATTGTTGTACAAATTGTTTGTTTAATGTTGCTAGGTAAACGCTAGGGTGAACGCAGCTGCTTGATGTAGTGCTGGTACCCGCATATACATATCTAACAAGAATATGGAAAATAAGAAATCAAAACTATTTAAAAAGCTGTTCAAGCGCTCAATCAACTAAACTAACTAAACAGCTAAACTGAGCTACTGCAAAATTCTCAAACTCTGTTATATATTTCTATGGGTATCGTAAAAGCCAATTTCCAGCTGTAGAATAAACGGCTCAAGCATGACCTCATATAATATGGCAGTAAACTGTAAAGGCTGGTACAGTAAATACCACAGAAAATTAAAACTAAGCGGCAGCGACTTCTCAAATCAGTGGTAAATGCAGGGAGCTGCAGCGACTTCTCAAATCAGTGGTAAATACAGGGAGCTGCAGCGACTTCTCAAATCAGTGGTAAATACAGGGAGCTGCAGCGACTTCTCAAATCAGTGGTAAATACAGGGAGCGGTAGCGACTTCTCAAATCAGTGGTAAATACAGGGAGCTGCAGCGACTTCTCAAATCAGTGGCAAATACAGGGAGCTGCAGAGACTTCTCAAATCAGTGGTAAATACAGGGAGCTGCAGTGACTTCTCAAATCAGTGGTAAATACAGGGAGCGGCAGCGACTTCTCAAATCAGTGGTAAATACAGGGAGCTGCAGTGACTTCTCAAATCAGTGGCAAATACAGGGAGCTGCAGAGACTTCTCAAATCAGTGGTAAATACAGGGAGCTGCAGCGACTTCTCAAATCAGTGGTAAATACAGGGAGCTGCAGCGACTTCTCAAATCAGTGGTAAATACAGGGAGCTGCAGCGACTTCTCAAATCAGTGGCAAATACAGGGAGCTGCAGAGACTTCTCAAATCAGTGGTAAATACAGGGAGCTGCAGTGACTTCTCAAATCAGTGGTAAATACAGGGAGCGGCAGCGACTTCTCAAATCAGTGGTAAATACAGGGAGCTGCAGTGACTTCTCAAATCAGTGGCAAATACAGGGAGCTGCAGAGACTTCTCAAATCAGTGGTAAATACAGGGAGCTGCAGCGACTTCTCAAATCAGTGGTAAATACAGGGAGCTGCAGCGACTTCTCAAATCAGTGGTAAATACAGGGAGCTGCAGCGACTTCTCAAATCAGTGGTAAATACAGGGAGCTGTAGCGACTTCTCAAATCAGTGGTAAATACAAAGGACTGCGAAGTTTAAAGGGTGTCTACTTGTGTAGTCAACCAATCCATACTGGACCCACGTGTCGACTAAGGTTGCGTTGCGTATGAGCTGTGATGATGTTGGTTTCAAGTCGATCTTTCCGATGTACCCTGGTGTCAGAGATTTAAACTGCGTAATAGTGGCTTCTGACATAGTTTGTGCAGCGACCACTATCAAAGACAGTGACCGCGACCGGCGGCTTAACGTGCACTCCGAAGCACGGAATCAGGTAAGCTTCAGCTTGCATGATGATGATGATTGTCGCCACAAGTAGGTACTTAGTAACTAGTACAAATTTTCTTTTAGTGCAGTTTTTTTTTATTGTATACTCACCTGTTTTTGCATTGTTGTTGTTGTTGGTGCTTGACGCCTGGCTGCTGAACAGCGAAGCCCCGGTGAGGCGAGCACGCCGCAGGATCCACCACATTGTCAATCCAATTGAATTCAACTCTCCAACTCAATTCAATTAACCAATCGCAACTCAATTGGTGTCCGACACCCGATTAATTAGCCACACACATCTTTAACACTATCAATTTAAAGTGAAAAACTGCAGGTGCAATACAGAAACCAAAAAGTAAACTTCAAAATTCGTAATGATATTGGAATGATACGTATTTTTCAGTGATATTTTGTTTCTCGATCGCGACTTCGCGTCGGGAGCGGAGTTGATATGCCCCTCCTCCAAGACTGGTAACGAGGTACTGAGCTGGACGGAGTTACGCATGCGCGGTCGAGGAACCAGTGAACAGGTGAGAAAAGACACTCTAGGACCTCTGTTTCGTATAAAAGTGATTCCTATAACTTGTTACATCTTATGTACAGTGGGCAGCAGGTCGAGTTATCCATTTAACGGACCAATATACACTGGTTATATCTACCTGTTGTACTGCATAGCCAGTATTAATTGGTCCGTTAAAGTGGCAACTCGACCTGCTGCCCACTGTACCTTCCTTTATCCTTCCATCTATGTCGGGCGTCGGATTGGGAACGATAAAAAAAATACTGAATTTTCCAGTTGCTTATCTCTACATGCATTCTGTACAAAACATTGAAGAGGGGGGAAAATGGGGAACAAATCCTGAGATCGTGTCACTCACTTCTTTCTGAATGTACTCTCAATATTTGCCAGATATAGCGAGGCTTTTTACTAGGCTTTTGACGTTCTGCCTACCCCGCTAGGGACGCGGGTATGTGAATGATGATGCTGTAAAATATCTCTATACAGTAGCCTAATGATAATAACATTCATCAGCTTTAGATTCTTGATTGGATTTCCACGAACCGAACTATTCCTAATCTCAAACTTTGGTAGTCATTTCAGATGTTATTAGAAGGAAGGTCATTACTTTATTAATGAACTTTGGTCTTAAGGTTCATCGGGTCGTCTGCGATAAAAACTTGTCAGTACGGTAACTCTAAAAAATTGATACAAAATTGGCTACTTTCCAACTAGTCAAATCATCAACTTTTTATGAAATGTCAAAATCGCTTTTTTGTATGAAAATAGTGAGTTATGACGTCACATTTTAGTAAATATTGACTACTCAAATCAATAACTTATATACTTTTAATTCGATTATTAAAATCTAAATGTGCATTTTTTTATGATGAATGAAATCCACAATAAACCGTTTAGCCATCAGTTTTATGTATAAACGTTTTGATTTTTTTAAGCTACCCAGCCAACGCGAAAATACGACCATCGAGCGTACCTACAGATAAAACAGGATTGTTTTTGTTTTGTTTGGTCAGGGGATCTTATTTGTGTTATGTTATGATTATGAGTATGATGGATGGTTATAAGGCAAACAGCGGTTATTATTATAGCGGCCTCAACCAAGGGCCTCAAGTAGCCCCACTCAAAAAACTTATTATTATTAGCTTCAAAAAAGATTGTTACATTTTGATTGTAAATTATGGGTGGAAACAAGATGTTGAAACAGAAAATAGTACCTTAACAAACAAAACGAGTCTTCCAGATAAGTTATTTTAATAAATATAAAAAACGGCTACAAAACGTTTCATTAGTAAGAAATAAATATACGGCAGGCAGTCTTTCCGGGCGTTATCGTGACGTCATAAATTATGTTGCGGATGGTCCTTGAAGTGAGATTTTCAGGCGTTCGTTCTCGGCAACCAGAGCTTGCACCCTTTGGTCATATTTTTCACGAAGCTCCTGAAACCGACAAGGATAAATGAGGCGACTTTCGAAGTTGAAATAGCTTTAAATTCTACCTGTTACCTTTCGTTTTACATTAAGCTTGTTTTTTTATATGAATAAAAGGCAAATAAATTAAAATACTAGGCTAAATAATGTGTCGGGCTTGCTGCCAGTTCTATCCATAGGTACTAATATTATAAATGCGAAAGTAACTCTTTCTGTTTGTTTGGCAGGATGATAGATGGTAACCTGGAGACGGATATAGGCTTCTTTTTACCGCGGGAAAATATCTCATTCCCATGGAAAATCCGAAAAAAAAATTGAAGCCGCGGGGCGAAAAGCCATCTATAGCAGCTACAGCTATATAAGTAACAAGTGGTCGCGCTTTACCGGTTTATCGCATCTCAATATCGTAGTCATAGACAGTAATAGGATACTTTTACTACGGGAAATTATGTCACTCCCACGGGAAAACATACGGGGTGTAAGGGACAGCGTCCCGCAAACTTATAGAGGTTGCTCAGTCAACGAAACTGAACAACTACCACCAGGTTTTATTTTTTTCAGGAAATGAAAAAAAAAATTGCTTTTTCATACAAAATGTCCACCTCGATCAGACAATTTGTATGGAAAAGCAAAATTTTATTTTCATTTCCTGAAAAAAAAAACTGGTGATAGTTGTTCAGTACCGTTGACTGAGCAACCCCTATAAGTTTGCGGGACGCTGTCCCTTACACCCGGTATTTATTGCGAGAAATTAAAGTTGATTTCGATGAAGGGAGGGAGAGTGAAGTGAGGGCCGGGATGGAGAGGGAAGTGAGGGCTGGGAGAGAAAGTTAAGTAAGGACCGGAGAGGGAGGTGAGGGCCGGGAGGGAGAGGGAAGTGAGTTCTGGGAGGGAGAGGGAAGTGAGGTCCGGGAGGGAGAGGGAAGTGAGGGACGATATCTTTCGTACGATATCGCGATCGCTAAGCGCGCTGCGCTCGCGATATATAAACCTGTCAACCCTGTATAGCTCGCACCTACCTTGAATATAGCGAGCTGTGTCTCGTACTCCTTCCTCAGGTCCTGGTTGATGTTGGTGCTGGTTTGTGCACGCTGCAGCACTAAGCTATGGCGCTCCTTCTCCGCTTTGAACTTCGCCTCCATCACTTGGAAACGGTCCTGGGAAATGAATATGAAATTAAGGACTGCTAGGTCCACTGCCTATGTACCATGGGTTTTTCGGTTTCCGAATTTCATATGTAACTACGTTTATTAGGCACTTTTACGATGTACACGTGGTCGACTAAGGCCCGATCGCCCTAATTCTGGGTAGGCCCCATTGTGGAGACGTATACGAGCAGATAATGATTATGATTATGGCTAGGTTGTATCACAAATGTTTGGTGACATCAAATGGCGTTATCTAATTTACCAATAATGGTGTAAGAGAAATAGAGTTAATTAAACTATAGGTAATTATGTAGTTTTTAAATAGGTATTTTTTATCCCCAAATGTCTGTCAATCTAAATGTCTGTCTCATCACTTGCCTCCATGGCCTTGACTTCTGAGTTGCGTATCTCGAGCAAATCCTTGGTGATGATGTTGATGTCCTTGAGCGACTGCACCTGTGTGGTGAGCGCTTGGATCTGCAGCTCCTGGTTCTTCACCATCTTTGTCTTGTCGAAGATCATGCCGCGCGCCTTGCTCAGCAACTAGAAAGTTAAATTATGCGTCTTCAAAAACATAATGATCACTATGCAGTCTCACTACCGTAGGTTAACTGGAAGAGATTTCTTTTATATATAGATAGGCTGTACCTAATGTGCTATTTTTTTTTATTTGTGTCCTCTACATGTTCATATGTGCAATAAAATGTTAAATGAATGTTATGGAAAATGCCTTCTAGCTGATCATCTCGAGCATTAACTGCCTCCATGGTCTAGTGGTCTGAGCCATGAGAACACCAGGGTCCATCAGGTCTTTCGTCGACTCGAAAACCCACTAGATAAGAAGAAAATGATGCCATTAACATTAGCTTCGAAAATCTATAAACAAATAAAATACTGATCTATCTTCACCAAGATATTCGCCTACTCAAACAGCTCATCTAACTAACTTACATCTTCATGTTGCTGTCTGATGTTTTCAATCATCTCTGCGTTCTTCCCCGCTGGTTTGGACATCGCTGCCTGCAGTTCTGTTTCTAGGTTCTTTATCCTCGCCTTCAGCAGGTCGATTTCTTCTTCGCGAACCTTTGAGAATGTTAAAATAAATAAAGATTATCAGACCAGGAAACAGTGAGACGAAGAAGAAACACGAGTTCAAATATAAGTACATGCATAATTATTTTTTGCCCTAACTGTCCCTTACGGGATAGACAGAGACACTTCTGATTAATATTAAGGGGAATTTTAGATTGAAATGTGTATCGCTATTAGGGATAGGTTGTCAGCCCATTGCTTAAATGACAATACACTGCTACCCTCGAATACCTCTAGTTTTTACAGTATGCCCAGGAGGAGAAGCAGCTGCCACATTCTATGTTTTTCTATCGCTCCCAGCCCAGCATGGAAGTTCATCTTAACATTTAATAAGTTTACCTTCAGCTGCAACCTTAGTCCATCTGTGCATGTTTGATTCTTGACCTTTTCCAACTCATCTATTTTATTTAAGAGTTCTTGTTCCCTCTGCTGCCAGTCACCCTAAAATTTCAAATATTTTAATTTAAATGTAAATGCCTATCTGTCTGAGTCATGGACTTATTACTATGGTCTACGATAATAGTCGAAAGAATATCTTTGTATTTTTTTTGTTTTTTAGAAATAGCTGGCATAAAAAAAGTCTAGCATAAAGCTTATCATTGGTAGTAAGCAATTTCGCGCTGCACTTTCTATCATGATCATGAGAGAACAGAATGGGACGACAATATTTTTTGTTGAGATTCAATTAAGTCTTGTTCGTGCCGAATCGCTACCATTATCACACTTTATTAGCTTCAGGATTAAATTAATTGCTTTTAAATAATCGTTATACCGTTTCATTTGTTTTAAATAATGCAATACAGCTTACAGTCTTAACAGGAACTCCATTGACAAGCTCCTTATCCGCTGAACCAAGAACTGGCTCAGATGGGGGCTTCACCACATCATCTGGTTGAGTAAGAATGACGTCCGAGATTAAAGAAGACAATCCAGCAGCCTCTTCTATGCCTGCTGATTCTGACTGTAATACATATTTGAATGTTATTACTAGCTGTTGACTATCATTAGTTATGGACCTGGAAGTGTAAATTAAGTGGCATTCAGGTTATTTTTACCGGAATTAGACTTCAGGTGGTTAAAACAAGGTGGTCGATATCGGTAAAAAATAGGTCCTATTGCACATAAGTAATAGTAAAAGTAAATGCGTTGTCGAAACTTTAAGAAAACGCACTGGTTTAACATCGGATGTCACTGAGCTGGTGTCTGATGGAGAGCCACACGGCGCCACTCCTTCACCACCGCCCAACTGCTGAGTTTGAGGTGTCTCCGCCTGAAAACAAATTGTTTATTTTATTTCTCACTTTCCATAAACTACTCCATACGCGATCTATCGGAGAAATTCAGGAAATATAGAAAAGGTCCAAGACTAGAACCCTGCGGGACGCCTATGCTTATTCTACATCCGTACCCTTTTAAAGACTCTTTTACCATTAAAACTTTCAACAAACAACCATTATTCCAAAAGGTAATGGTAATTTCCTTACAGCATAATGGCATAGACTTCTGACAAGAGTATCAAGCATGATGTACCTATACAATCAAATGCTTTGGAGAAAACGCTGAAATTCTTGAATTAATCTCTTTTTTCTAGAGTGTCATAGAAGCGCTGCGCACGAGCAATTTTTATTTGAAAAACGCTTCGGAAAGGGTGCTATTTATTTCATGTTCAAGATTTTCACAACCCCACTTTTCACAGTCAAAACATGCGTGTTCCAAATTGCTTGTTGATTTTGCTTATGTGCGAAAAAATACGATTTAGGTACATACTTGTTTAAACAACGACACAATATTTGATTGTCTTCTTTGACTTCCAAATTTAATCGTGTTTTCTCCATTAGGAGACAATTCCTGAAATTAACTGAGTGTATCTAAGCTTAAGCAAAGCGCAAGGGAAGTTTTCAGTAAATTTTCACGCCAACTTCGCCCTAAACACACACGAATTAACATTAAAGCAAAAGCATAAATTTTCGGATTGAGAGTTCATTACTCTTGTGTGGAAGGAATGTTTGCCTATGGGCTATGACTTTTCAAGAATTATTAGTACTACGCAAATTATATTTTAGTATTCTAGACTACCTAACTGAAGAGATAAATGCTGCATGGTTTTAACTGTAGTATTAATAAAGCTCTCAAACTGAACAGCATTCACATAGGCAGTGCCTATGTGAATGCTGTTCAGTTTGAGAGTTTATTAATCCTACGTTAACTGCAGCATTTCTATTAGATAGGTAGTCTAGAATACAAATTATACTCTAGGTAGGTACTAATAATTCTTGAAAGTCATAGCCCCTAGGCAAACAATTTCACAAAACATGTACTACTGAACTCTTCAATCGAAAATTTTTCAAAACGTGATTCAGCATATTCATTGTACACAGTTATTTTTGTTGTTGTGAGTAATCCAATTTTCCTTTTTAACTTCTTTTGAAGGACATTATGTACCTAGAGCAAGCTAGAGCTGACTGCCTTTCGCCATCTCATATGATATAGATGATACCTATCTATCATCTCATGATATGATAGGTAGGTAGGTACCTATATGATGTATCATCAATATCATCATCAAATATCGATTGTGGGTCTAAGCTTGTATAAGCATTGAGAAGTATTAAGTAGGTACGGTATAAGTCATTTAACAGCTGATACCTTACCAGCTGGTAGGGATGGATAAGCTCTCCAAAGCATGTAAATCGCACATTTCTGTTTTATTACGAACAAAGAAGCTTATTTCTTCTCGCTAACTAACAGCTAAAATCTTACCCGTGAATTATCAAAACCACGTACTCTTGTCCAAATGGACCTCATGCTGAGTTCGGTATAGTCTAAATGATGCAGCCTCACAAACGGATGCTGTTCCGGAAAATCCATCGAAAATATTAATTCGAAAATCATGTGCGGGAATTTTGACAAATTATTATTGCGTATAACAGACAAAGAGATTGGATTATTCGGTTAAATCCGCAATAGAATTAAACCTCTGTAGTTCTTATCTAACTTACCATTCCAAATTCAAAGTTTTAAAGTTCCGGTTCCGGTTAGAATACAGTAAACTCAAAGGCACGAATATTTGTAATTTCTGAATATTATTTGTGACACTGAACTGAAAACGATAGCGTGTTCGACTTACATATGAAACTAAGACAAATTCTATTTCGAGATCGCGTACGCGGTGTTAAAAATAGAAGTTCGAGTAACGTGAAAGAACTTCACTCCCGCGCTTTCTTGATTTTGTACAAAGGGAAAAGCCTCTCACTCAAACTAAATATTGTTCTTTAATAATAATTATTATTATTTATATTATAATAATAAATATAATTGTTATTTAAATCGGCGCACAAATACCTAATCTGGCTTCACCGGCTTCAGTAACATTTTTCGTAAAAAGTTATAAAAAATAAGTGAAAAGTATATTTTAATAAATAAAAAATTTAAGATCCCAATCCTGAATCCGCACACCATATTTTTATTTTAAAACATAAAATAATGACTCAAGACTAGGCTGTATATGCTGATTTCCTTTGCCTCGTTAAAAATTTAAAAATATAGCTGTCAGAGTGACAGTGATAGATATGACAGTTTGTGATTTGACAGCGACAGTGGCGACAGTGACAGTTCGTTTAACAACATCAATCAAAATCGAAAAAGATCGCTAAAATTAATTTTGCCAGAAACCACAAAGAAATTCCTAGTTATTATTCAGTTCCAAATTACATAGAAAACCACACCAAAGTTAATCACGGTAATTTCTTCTACCTTCACTTCCTACATGGTTAACTTATAGGTTATTGGCATCTGAGTATTCTGTTACTTTCAGGCCAGTATAATGACTTCAGAGAAGAACGCTCAGCTTGGGCAAGCACGAGAAGCCTTCCAGATGCTGTACCAGATATCGCAACTGCTTTGCACGGGACTAGACGCTGAAACACTCACTACTTGTATCAAGTTGTGTGAACTAGGAGTGGACCCTGAGGTTCTGGCTCATGTCATCAAAGAGATAAGGAAGATAGGTGACAATGCCACACAGAATAAGTTAGAGAAGTTACAACTTTGATAAGACCCTTGCATTTTAATGTAAATAGAAATTGAACAGTAAGCCAATTTGAAATAAGTAAAGAGATGTTTGGTTTGTTAAAACCTGTGTTGCACTGGTTCCAAGTTGAACCAAAACTCTGTTTGTGATTTGCATTGTAGGATGTATAGGTATTGTAATTTTGTTTCCAAACATTATTATAGGATAGAAAATGCATTAAGCCCCAAGATGTTTGAAGAAATGCCATATTTAGGTAAGGAATCTCTTTTTGTACTACTTTATTCATTTAATAAAAATGTAAAATTTGTCTCAAAACAAATAACTAAAACTAACCTCCATTGATAACAAAATTAATATTTTTTATTCAATTATTGTTAAGATTAATAAAAAACATATTCTAAAAGATCAGTTTTATTTATAACATCTGTTTACAGAACATTTTCATAAAATATTGAATGTAGGTAGAACCAGGTACAATAAATATAACACTATAGTTGTCCCTTGCAAGCATTGGCGCACCAGTCAGAAGATGGGAAAAATAGTCGTCTACTGGTCAGTTTAATCAACACTGCAAATCACAACCAAGCAAAATTATGCCACTTTCAACTAATGGGGAACAAATTAACAAGTTAAAAGCAACAAATACATTCAATATTTTATGAAAATGTTCTGTAAACAGATGTTATAAATAAAACTGATCTTTTAGAATATGTTTTTTATTAATCTTAACAATAATTGAATAAAAAATATTAATTTTGTTATCAATGGAGGTTAGTTTTAGTTATTTGTTTTGAGACAAATTTTACATTTTTATTAAATGAATAAAGTAGTACAAAAAGAGATTCCTTACCTAAATATGGCATTTCTTCAAACATCTTGGGGCTTAATGCATTTTCTATCCTATAATAATGTTTGGAAACAAAATTACAATACCTATACATCCTACAATGCAAATCACAAACAGAGTTTTGGTTCAACTTGGAACCAGTGCAACACAGGTTTTAACAAACCAAACATCTCTTTACTTATTTCAAATTGGCTTACTGTTCAATTTCTATTTACATTAAAATGCAAGGGTCTTATCAAAGTTGTAACTTCTCTAACTTATTCTGTGTGGCATTGTCACCTATCTTCCTTATCTCTTTGATGACATGAGCCAGAACCTCAGGGTCCACTCCTAGTTCACACAACTTGATACAAGTAGTGAGTGTTTCAGCGTCTAGTCCCGTGCAAAGCAGTTGCGATATCTGGTACAGCATCTGGAAGGCTTCTCGTGCTTGCCCAAGCTGAGCGTTCTTCTCTGAAGTCATTATACTGGCCTGAAAGTAACAGAATACTCAGATGCCAATAACCTATAAGTTAACCATGTAGGAAGTGAAGGTAGAAGAAATTACCGTGATTAACTTTGGTGTGGTTTTCTATGTAATTTGGAACTGAATAATAACTAGGAATTTCTTTGTGGTTTCTGGCAAAATTAATTTTAGCGATCTTTTTCGATTTTGATTGATGTTGTTAAACGAACTGTCACTGTCGCCACTGTCGCTGTCAAATCACAAACTGTCATATCTATCACTGTCACTCTGACAGCTATATTTTTAAATTTTTAACGAGGCAAAGGAAATCAGCATATACAGCCTAGTCTTGAGTCATTATTTTATGTTTTAAAATAAAAATATGGTGTGCGGATTCAGGATTGGGATCTTAAATTTTTTATTTATTAAAATATACTTTTCACTTATTTTTTATAACTTTTTACGAAAAATGTTACTGAAGCCGGTGAAGCCAGATTAGGTATTTGTGCGCCGATTTAAATAACAATTATATTTATTATTATAATATAAATAATAATAATTATTATTAAAGAACAATATTTAGTTTGAGTGAGAGGCTTTTCCCTTTGTACAAAATCAAGAAAGCGCGGGAGTGAAGTTCTTTCACGTTACTCGAACTTCTATTTTTAACACCGCGTACGCGATCTCGAAATAGAATTTGTCTTAGTTTCATATGTAAGTCGAACACGCTATCGTTTTCAGTTCAGTGTCACAAATAATATTCAGAAATTACAAATATTCGTGCCTTTGAGTTTACTGTATTCTAACCGGAACCGGAACTTTAAAACTTTGAATTTGGAATGGTAAGTTAGATAAGAACTACAGAGGTTTAATTCTATTGCGGATTTAACCGAATAATCCAATCTCTTTGTCTGTTATACGCAATAATAATTTGTCAAAATTCCCGCACATGATTTTCGAATTAATATTTTCGATGGATTTTCCGGAACAGCATCCGTTTGTGAGGCTGCATCATTTAGACTATACCGAACTCAGCATGAGGTCCATTTGGACAAGAGTACGTGGTTTTGATAATTCACGGGTAAGATTTTAGCTGTTAGTTAGCGAGAAGAAATAAGCTTCTTTGTTCGTAATAAAACAGAAATGTGCGATTTACATGCTTTGGAGAGCTTATCCATCCCTACCAGCTGGTAAGGTATCAGCTGTTAAATGACTTATACCGTACCTACTTAATACTTCTCAATGCTTATACAAGCTTAGACCCACAATCGATATTTGATGATGATATTGATGATACATCATATAGGTACCTACCTACCTATCATATCATGAGATGATAGATAGGTATCATCTATATCATATGAGATGGCGAAAGGCAGTCAGCTCTAGCTTGCTCTAGGTACATAATGTCCTTCAAAAGAAGTTAAAAAGGAAAATTGGATTACTCACAACAACAAAAATAACTGTGTACAATGAATATGCTGAATCACGTTTTGAAAAATTTTCGATTGAAGAGTTCAGTAGTACATGTTTTGTGAAATTGTTTGCCTAGGGGCTATGACTTTCAAGAATTATTAGTACCTACCTAGAGTATAATTTGTATTCTAGACTACCTATCTAATAGAAATGCTGCAGTTAACGTAGGATTAATAAACTCTCAAACTGAACAGCATTCACATAGGCAGAGCAAATGGAAAAATAAAACAATTAAAACCAATCAGTTGATTATATTTTTATAAATCTCTTCAGTGTAGGTAGTTGAGCTAAATATTAGCTAAAAATATTTGCGTAAGTATATTCATGAAAATTCATTCCAAATCAAACCATTATGGAACGTTCCGTTCCGACACAAGGGAAGGAGAACCGCAAACCGAAAATTTATGCTTTTGCTTTAATGTTAATTCGTGTGTGTTTAGGGCGAAGTTGGCGTGAAAATTTACTGAAAACTTCCCTTGCGCTTTGCTTAAGCTTAGATACACTCAGTTAATTTCAGGAATTGTCTCCTAATGGAGAAAACACGATTAAATTTGGAAGTCAAAGAAGACAATCAAATATTGTGTCGTTGTTTAAACAAGTATGTACCTAAATCGTATTTTTTCGCACATAAGCAAAATCAACAAGCAATTTGGAACACGCATGTTTTGACTGTGAAAAGTGGGGTTGTGAAAATCTTGAACATGAAATAAATAGCACCCTTTCCGAAGCGTTTTTCAAATAAAAATTGCTCGTGCGCAGCGCTTCTATGACACTCTAGAAAAAAGAGATTAATTCAAGAATTTCAGCGTTTTCTCCAAAGCATTTGATTGTATAGGTACATCATGCTTGATACTCTTGTCAGAAGTCTATGCCATTATGCTGTAAGGAAATTACCATTACCTTTTGGAATAATGGTTGTTTGTTGAAAGTTTTAATGGTAAAAGAGTCTTTAAAAGGGTACGGATGTAGAATAAGCATAGGCGTCCCGCAGGGTTCTAGTCTTGGACCTTTTCTATATTTCCTGAATTTCTCCGATAGATCGCGTATGGAGTAGTTTATGGAAAGTGAGAAATAAAATAAACAATTTGTTTTCAGGCGGAGACACCTCAAACTCAGCAGTTGGGCGGTGGTGAAGGAGTGGCGCCGTGTGGCTCTCCATCAGACACCAGCTCAGTGACATCCGATGTTAAACCAGTGCGTTTTCTTAAAGTTTCGACAACGCATTTACTTTTACTATTACTTATGTGCAATAGGACCTATTTTTTACCGATATCGACCACCTTGTTTTAACCACCTGAAGTCTAATTCCGGTAAAAATAACCTGAATGCCACTTAATTTACACTTCCAGGTCCATAACTAATGATAGTCAACAGCTAGTAATAACATTCAAATATGTATTACAGTCAGAATCAGCAGGCATAGAAGAGGCTGCTGGATTGTCTTCTTTAATCTCGGACGTCATTCTTACTCAACCAGATGATGTGGTGAAGCCCCCATCTGAGCCAGTTCTTGGTTCAGCGGATAAGGAGCTTGTCAATGGAGTTCCTGTTAAGACTGTAAGCTGTATTGCATTATTTAAAACAAATGAAACGGTATAACGATTATTTAAAAGCAATTAATTTAATCCTGAAGCTAATAAAGTGTGATAATGGTAGCGATTCGGCACGAACAAGACTTAATTGAATCTCAACAAAAAATATTGTCGTCCCATTCTGTTCTCTCATGATCATGATAGAAAGTGCAGCGCGAAATTGCTTACTACCAATGATAAGCTTTATGCTAGACTTTTTTTATGCCAGCTATTTCTAAAAAACAAAAAAAATACAAAGATATTCTTTCGACTATTATCGTAGACCATAGTAATAAGTCCATGACTCAGACAGATAGGC
>JARACY010001207.1:0-63924 GCA_029255725.1 Scrobipalpa atriplicella | reverse complement strand
GCAGGCCGTTTGCATCCAGAATTTGGCTCTCTATGAAATTATGTCGTCCCACCCCGCCGGTTGAATTTACAGCGTTTTTATACGACACCTTTGCATTATATTTTTAAAAATAATGGCGGAACTTGAAAAAAGTGGGATGCAATAGACCTGTGTCACTTTTGTGCATAAACAGGTACTAAGAAAGACAATAATTTAAACAGAAAAATAAGAATTTAGTCTACATTATTTCTCTAACAATGCACTGGCTGTACGCAGCTAAGATTTTTTAATGCACAGAGAATTCAACCGCATTTATGGTCCTGAAGGGAATGCTGCTGTTTCTTATTTCTCACTCACGTGGTTCAGGTTTTAGTTTGTCTATAGTCTCTAGAATCAATACCAAATACATTCCACATAAAACAATATTTGATTCCCCTTTTATTGTTATTTGAGATACTAACAATAACTCTTTCCCAAATAAAATCACTGGATTTGAACGATTAATATCCTCGATAGCGTGTAATTGGATAAGGGTGACTCAACGAACCAAACCGGCCCAAACAAGTCATGTAATAATATCTCAGAATATCTCAAATTATTTACGGGCAAGGTCAGAGTGACCTTTAGTTTGTAGAGCTACGGGTCTACGGCGTAGTAAATGTAGCAGATTAACTGCTACGGCGTAGGTGTTTCGTAGAGTAACTGCTACGATACTGTACAAACCGATTGAAAGTTTTCTTCTGAAGCAGTTTACAATAATAAGTAAAATTATCTGTTTGTTTGTGTGTTATTTCTTCGCTGGACCTGACTGCGCTGATCTAAATGAAATTTGGTAAACCATAAACAATTTTAACTGGAATAACACCTAACTAGGCCTTATCCTGAGCGAAGGACTTAATTTTATAAACTGAAAATTTGATAAACTGATTATTTTTTGTCAACACATTGAATAAATTTTATTCAAACAACATGCAAATTACAATTTAAATTACAAATAAAAAACTTCCTCAAGCACACCACATCGAGGCAAGGTTGCCAAGTTACCACGTTGCACAGTCAAACTAACTACTGATTGATTATTAATAATTATCATTAATTGATATTCTCATACGGGCGGAAATCAGATAAACTGATAATTAATAATATCAATCGTAATAATATATCAATAGATTACACACCTGATAATCATGTTTACTGTAACACAATGTTGGTCGGTAGCCAATATTAAGCAAATAATTATCGTTAAATTCCGAGTTATGAGAGATTTTTGTTTGTGTTTGCATATGCCACCGTAATATTGCATAAACCGTTATATTATAATCTATCTTAGGAAATTTATAAACTAACCTACCGATAGTTTTTCAACTGACGAGTAAGTTTGTAAACTAACAGTTGTTACAATTTTACGCTGACATAATAGATAGATAAACCCCATAACTACTGGAAGTAAAATTATGGATATACTTCACTATTATAGAAGTTTACCTAGAATTAATCTATGCTAAAATATCTACCGGAAAACGCAATTTGAATGAAACATTTTCAGGGCGGGTAGATTTATTTTCCTGCACTAATTGTATCCCCCATAAACCTTGTTTATGTGTTATTTTAATTCAACTATATCGTACTGATTATCTTTGTTTGAGTTTAGTCTATTTTCAATCAAATCAAACAACAACTAAAATCACAAAAATATATTCAAAAATATGCAAAAAGTCAACATAATCAAACTACATTTCAGAACATCTTGAGAAGAAGCCACGAAAGGTTCCGGTTGAGGTTCTGGTTTAGGTTCTTTACCTAATTCATCGACCTGTGCCAGGCCCAGGGTATTGTGGGCAGGCCTGGGGTCTCCACCAGGGCAGTTGCCGTAGATCATGTTGAAGTCACAGTCCTGTTTGTTAGAAAAAGAAAGGTAAATTGGTGTGGTATTGGATCTAATCTAAATTCTAGAATTCTACAGCCTCATAATAATTAGGCGTTAAAACGGCACGACACCGGCACCACCTTTAGTTGACTTTTCAAAGGAAAACAATAACAAGTTAAATAAAAGCTTTAAAAAAAATACATAAAATCATAAAATATAAAAATGACAAATATATTTTTTCTTTATTTCTTAGTGAGTGTTTTTCAGTCAAGCACTTACTTAAAATGCAATAAAACACCGTCCTCTTTAAAAAGAGTCCAAACAAATTAGGTTAAACGTACAACGCGAAAGCAAACTGCACAGAAACGAAAAGAGAAATAAGTAATTACATTCTTTTCTGTTAAAATAAAATAAAACTTGCACTTTTGTATAACAAGGAGCAGAAATGGCTAAGAAGGAAATATACTTTTTTTGAGCCGTTTGCTCTCGACACAGTGGTCTTGGGTCCGAGAGAATGATGTTGTGTTGTCATTTCTGGTTTGGTTCGGACATTGCAGACTGATCACCTGATTGTTTGAAAACTAAGATGATCCATGTTGTCGGATGGGCATGTAAATAGTCGCTTCTGCGCCTTTTTTCTTCTGACCAGAAGGTCGATTTAGTCAGTTCCATCAGAATTAGAGATTCAAGGAAAAAAAAAAGTGTACCTCTAGTCTAGTGTATTGTGTAAACGAACACCGCGCACAAAAAACTTAATCCTGTGTAAGTATAGGTTGATCTCAAGAAGTTCAGTCGCCGTCACCAAAAATCGTTTTGAAGACTATTAATTTACCATGAATATATGATCATAACATACCTGATAAACATCGCCCTCCGAAACGATGACTGAAAACTTCTGCAGCATTTTAGCGTGGTCGCGGGAACAACCAGTCTTCTTGTTGAAGACCACGTCTAGGACACACCGACGGAATTTTGCTCGGCCACTAAAGTAAAAAAGAAAACAAAGAATGAAGGGTTGTTGGAGTGTTCAAATCAGATTATTAAAATCTTTGCTCATGTTAATGCGTGGTCAGAGAACGGTAATCACTGGCAGGATATATCCAAGGATAAGGGGGTATAGTGTCCTCTGTGAATGTAATATCTTGCACTGCGCTCGCTTTATACCAAATATTATGTAATATAATGCAATCACCCACTTCCCACTATCTGGGTGTCTATTTCCACAGAAAGGTCAGATGATAGGCTTATTATAAATTACCGATGCTGTCCTTGAAATTGCATTGGATGCATAGGATTAATTTAATGAGCAACAAGTGTTGTGTATCTCATACTCTTAAATGGGATTGGGATCATTGAAAATATTAGATTGGATGAACTACTATGTGACGTCAGCTATAGAACATAAATAAGTACCAGCACAAGTGGAAATGGGTCTCATAGTGCGTCCAGTCAGCCGAAGTATTCTTCTTGAAGCCATCCACTAATGCCTTGAACGTGGTGTAGCACATCTCCCATTGGTCGGCAGTTTTCTCTACGCACTGGGATATAGTCATGTATTCTACAAAAAGACAATTTATTTAAGTAATAGGTTGCTGTATTTTGTTGGTGCGTGAGAGCGCCAGTGCCAAAACAGGCATCTTCTGGGAGAGCTCGTTCCATAGTCGACTCTGTAAGTGTCTTTAGATTCCGGTCTCCTTCAGCAAAAAATGAGTGAGTTCAGCTCGAAACGCCTTGGTCTTGAATTCAAATCCTGCTTGCTGTAACTGTTTGGAGTTTGCTATATCAAATTTCACATATCAATAAATAATAAAACTTACTATCAACGAAGCCTTTATCGTCGCAGATGTTATGGACGACGTACGAATGGCCATTCAGACTCTCCTCGTTGAAGTGGCTGTCGGTGACGTCACGACAGTCCAAGTTCCATTCCATAGCGCAGTTGGTGAGGTATTTAATGGCTCTGTGGATGATTAAATGGAAAAAAACTACGTTTGAAACTAGTTTGGGAACAACTTCCTAGGGATATAACACTGATCCCGGGAAATGGCATAACAGGCTTCCTTGAGTTCTAAATCCAGAACGCGGCCGCATTTAGCGGGGCCGTGAAGGGCACTGATAATGATAGGTTTGCGTTTGACGAGCAAGCTTACCTAGATTATTATATTACTGCCGGACTAAAGCACACTATTTGGCACCTGAATTTGGTGGTAACACCACTACTGATTTCTGTTCTACTATCAACCACCCGGACGCAACGCAAGCCAGGTGGATTCTCGTCAAGCTTACCACCACTTATGATTAAGCGTGTTCAGACAGACTTTTCCATAAACAAAATATGATACCGTTGTTCAGTAGCACTCTAAACCCACGGTACCTGTGGTGACACCACTGGTGGTGTCGTGGGACTTTAAAAAAGAAAGAAAAAAAGAATAAGAACACTGGATCTTCAAATCATAACCAACTCATACCAAAAGCTAATCTAACAAATGCTGGTAAGGGTGTAAATTCACCTGCACCAGTCTTGAATTTTATTTGGCATTGGCGGAGACTTCTTATTGGAGTTGTACATGACAGCTGCGCTCATGGCACAGTTGGACGCGTAGTCAGAGAAGTGATCGCAATTGATCTCCTTGTGGTCCATGATCTTCGCCTTGGGCGGGTAGGAGAGGCCAGCTGGTTTGTCTTGCCAGTTCATTCCGTCTTCTTGAGCTTCTGCAAATAATCCATACTATTAATAATATAAATGTACTCCGTAGTCTAGTGGTCTGAGCCATGGGCTCACTACCCGGAGGTCCCGGGTTCGATTCCCGTCGGGGGACAATGACTTTATCTATAAGGCCTACTATGTTGTATTGTACTTTTTTCTTTTCAAGTGCAATAAAATATTTTGTATTGTATTTTATGTTAAGTTTTCTCGTTCTATCTAAACCGCAGTGATTGTAATTATTATCCTCATTGATTTGATTACATCCATACCAAATTATTTTCTCTACTTACCGGCTATACTGCAAAGGAGTGTTGTACACATTATAAGACTCCAAATTATTGGTTTTATCATTTTACTGAAACCTTTTCTCACGCGGATGCATTACTGACAAAAATTTATACAAACGGCATCACATCCTAAATTAAATAAATACTGAAAATTGTACAAAAAATAAAATGATTCTGCCCTGACGTTCAGAACAATGTCAAACATCACTCAACGATTTACACAGAAGAAGAATAAAACATATTTAGAAGAGTTTTTATTTGAATTTACTGAAGACTTGGCTACACTGCCTTATCAAAAAAAAATTGAAGACTTGGCTAAATGCCTTAATGATAATATACTGAAGACTTGGCTTATGCCTTAAAAATTAACAAATTCAAGATGATGTGAATAATCAGACGAGGCTGTATGGCTCTGTTCCTTTGCCTATCCTATAATGGATGAATGAAAAAAAAAAGATTTACACAGAAGAAGTGCAGAAGAAGAATAAAACATATTTAGAAGAGTTTTTATTTGAATGAACAGGATATTCACGATTTATTTTTTAAGTTTATTTTTAGTGAATATTATACGCGATACGCCAAAATTCTCAAAACAAAATGACTAAAGAAAACAGTCAGCGGCGCGCCGGGTCTTACCTATATAAGCACAGTAGGTACCTACTACAAGTAGTTGACAATTACTAGAATAAAGGTTCAAGCAAGCTGTTCAGTTTTAAGAGTTCAATAATTTTCTACCTGATATCACGCGCTATATTATGTGATGATTTTGGTCTAATTTTGGTGCATTATTTTAGTATAACAACCTGTCGTTCAATTTAGCCGATTGTTTTGAGGATAATGCCCTATAAATGGGTTGTTTACCCTAAATTTACAGAAATACAAGAAGTTCACTAAACAGAAGCATACCTATATACTACATATGTGTGACTAAAATCACACGCTTGATTGCCTACACAATGGCAACGCAAATGCTCAATCGGATTAGGTGATTATCGACACGATTATTATCATGCGTAATGTGAATTATAGATCAAAGCTAAAGTCCAAGTCACAGTAACTAATATCTATATTATACGACGTGTCGTGTAACAGTCAGTAGTGTGTGTGTACGTCCTGAAGGACGTGAATCTGCTTATGAAAATATATATATTTCCCAAGGAAAATAGGTCGAAAAAAAAATATTATGTGTATTCATATTTTATCAACAAATATGCCTCAATTGTATTGCCCATCAAAATAAGAACAATTTAATGTGTATTCATATTTATCAACAAATATGCCTCAATTATCTTGCCTATCAAAATATTCTCAAGTTTTTTTTTTTAAATTAAACTATCGCTCTTCGGATCCTGTACTGTTGTGTATTGTCTTTCTCATGTCACTTGTGTACAATAAACATTAAATAATATAATAATAATTAATTACTTACAGACAACGTCTTATTTCTATATATTTCTAGCGCAAAAAAATGTCTTTTAAAGTCAAGGCTTTTCTTTTTTTAGGAAAAACAAAACCCGGCATTTTTCGCGCCATTTACTCCCCAACAAGCCATGTTGGAGTCACTGCTGTGTTTAAATTTTTACTCTCTACTCAAGCTTCCAAATAGAAGTTTTTTTAAGTAAGGACATGGCTTCAGTTATACTCTTTCATTTAAAAAAAAACTTGTTATCATTGGGGCTAGTCAGAATAGGACGACATTGGTGTCGATTTGTAATCAAAATCATTTTTCAGACACAAAATAACTAAATCTTGACTAAAATGATCACCTGTCATTGTATATCTGAGAGAACAGAAAGGGACGGCAACAATTTTAATTAAGATTTATTTAGTCATGCTCTACGTTACACGAATCGATAGCCTCAACTCTCTTTACAAATATCGTAGAAACAGGTCAAATACTGTCGCGCCTTAATCCTCCGGCGTAGGTTTTGGAGTCAACGACTTCACAAAATGGTAATGAACTGTGCACAGCGCAGTCTTTGCAGAAAGTACTTTACAGAAGAATGGCAGCTCAAACCCTTAAACCCTTAAATCCTTTTACCTACGGATATTTTAATAATTATGTGCCCAGGATGACACTTGCATTTATTTGTCTAAAGATGCACTAATCAGAGAAACACGTAATTTTAATTTAATATAACCTAGGCCAACTGCGGCCACCAAACTTCGTGACGAGAGGCACATTGTCAAAAGTTAATTCATTAACGCCCAGGCAGATGTCAGAAGAGGGTGGTTTCACAAAACGGCCGGCCTGCTTAGCCTCGCCTCAACCACCCTCAACCCTTTAGGTACAACAGTCACATTTTTAATCTTACTGAATAGAAATGAGTAGTCCAGTAATTATGAAGGAAGAGTTTGATTTTAGCTCTATTTTGGAGAAGAACTTTGCTCTTAAATCTAGGCCAGAGGTGACCAAGACAGCAAGCTCACGTAGAAACCTCAACGATACTGGAAAAAACCATACCTAATGATGACGGAATACATGGTTTTCCATTTTGATGTTAGTGTCCGATATTCCCACGTAGTTGCTTGCACCATGATCACGGGGCGACTGAGGATCTTGCGGATGGTGTCTATGTACAGTAATATACCTAATATTTTTATAACTCTGACTCTTTTCAGAAATTTACCGTGGTACCTATTTCATTTTTTTATAAGTGTCCAATATTTTGACGCAGTTACATGGACGGATCATGCTCACGAAGTGATTGAAGAGGAATTATTGAATACTCACTCAAAAATCCAAAACCCGAGAAAGTTTTTCCGGTTTTTTATTCAGTAAGATAATTTACGCAATTTTAGTCACAAAACTGCCGTGTTGAAATTTCCAATAAAAGATTCACTGATTGAAAATCCTGTTACATAACCAGATAATCACATTCTGCTACGGAATTAACATATCAATAAATTTAATTATTGTTCGCCGATATGAAAACCACAACACAATTTGATTGCTTTTAAGCCTATTATTACAATAATTTATTTTCAACTTATTTACTTTGTAAATGACTCTGGAATTATTAAAATTGTGTGCGTAACGAGTAAAATTTATAACGCTTTTATTTTTACATGGATACCTAAATAAAGAAAATTAATATATCATAATTAATTGAATAAATCTTTTAGTGAAAAACTACTTCAACATTTTGGAAGAATAATTTTTTCCAATTAATAGTCAATCAATCAATCAAATGAAAACAATCAAATCACGCATCACTATTTCGCTCCTTCATTTTATTTCACGCAATCACTTTTTTTGTGGCTGTGGATATGTAACATCTTTTCATTAAAAACTATTTGAAACAATTAATTAATAAATAACATGACGCCTTTGAGACAAAAACATAAAGCTACGAAATATGGCTCTGACATTGTTCATCATAATCCCCAACTTAATTTTCAAATTTGAATAAGATTTCTTTTATTTACAACGTTAAGTTTCACAGAATTTTAATTGTCCTCCATTATTAAGCGTCTGACGTTTAAAATGGAGACTTGAAAAGATGACCGTTAAACAGATACGCCATTAAAGAAGAATTTTTGTGTGTGGTCCAAATTAACGGGGATAAAATTATCTAATTTTTTAAATGTTTTTGAAACGTGTAAATGTAGAAAAAACGCACAGGAGGGATTTGAAATCGTAATCTGGAATGAGCGAGCGTATCTCTAGACACAAGGTCAGGTATGTAAGAGTCGACGATGACGCGAGCTAACCAAGAAGATGCCTGTTCTTCTTCTTATCGTGTCGCGACAAATCAAATTTTTCAGCCCAAAATGTTGCTACACAATTTGCGTTTGGAGTGGCCGCCCAGAGATCTTCTAGCGTGCAGGTGTCGGACACACAGGGCAGTCCAGGAGGTGAGTCATGATCTGAATGACAGCACCATATCAGTGACTCCAGTGAAGGGTGGTTGCGAGCCAGGATTTTGCGGAGCGTATCACCGCTTTGTTGGGATCGTTTAGCAAGACTCATTCATAAGCAAGTCTGTCTTACTATTGCCTGGAGTGGACCAATAGAGTAAGACAACATTATAGTACTGTCCCAGTTATTTTGCTTGTACCTTGAACCAAGCCCCATGGAGTAATAAGTCACTGTCAGCGGCAACTCTCGATATTTCTCCAATTTGAGTTCAGATAAAGTTTCCAAATTTTCTCTCTGTTTTTTCATTCCATTTGTTTTTTCTTGTTTTCGAAACTTAATAAGGAGCTGATTTGCTCATGATTTAAATGTAAAAACAAAAAGACAGCTTCTCATCGGTGTGGTATAATAAAAAAATAAAACTTGACCTCTGTAGGTTATGTTTTAAAATAGTCATTTTGAAATGAAGTCCAAAATATTTTAAGAGAGTGTGTTCTATTTATGAGAGTTAAGAACTTTTTCTTTGAAATGTGGATTCCCATACAAAAGTGTCAGCTGGTCAATTCAGTTGTATGGATGGCTGGTAATTCTGTTTCTATTTGTTCTCTTCATAGTTCGTTATTGAACTACTACGCGGTGTGAATGATTAGTTACATACCTGATGCCTACACATTTCGAAATTGCGAAACCAATTTTTAGGCGTCATAATGCCTATTTTGTTGTTGAATATTTTGTTCATAGTTTCGTACATTGACAAGCTTGACAATGTATGCTCGTCGATGATTTTGGCATAACAATGCAAATTGATTAGGAATCCGGAATTCAATAAGTAAAGTAATTTGATTAATTATTCATAACAATCAACCCTGTTCGGTATAGATAATTCGATTAATATGGTAGTAAGTTTGTATACACTGCGGGTGAAATTATTACTATTTTACATTAATATAATGTATAAAAAAGTCACGTTTTAGACTTGAAAGGGTATGCAGAGTAATTGTATGGTATTTTCATTGGGGGTTCCCTACCTACTTGAAATCGAATGACGTTTGATCAAACATCAATAGAACCAAGACGTCAAATCGATTGTCTACGAGACCTATGAACAAAATGGAGTCAAGGGCAAACCCATTTATAATTAAAAAAAATAACTTATTGGTGGTTTTATCCTCCAATATTTGTAATATTCTGTGTTTTAAATTGAATTTACAAAAGTGGTTTGCAAATTATGAAACAGATCCGTTTGTGGGATTTAAATTTATTGACTGTCAAAAGCAAACTTTTGGATTTCATTTAAAACAAATTCTGGGATCATGTCGTTATAGGCTTTTCGGTTTTCGAATTTCATAATGTAGGTACGTTTATTCGGCGCTTTTTCCATGCTTCTGCTCCGTGCTACGTTTAGCCATATCAGAGGCCAAAGCTGTGCTGTGCTGAGTTCTAAGCATTGGAGGCTTGAAAACTCTGATCTAATCTAGGATAGGGTCTGGTTTTCCTTCTGGGTTGCGGAGGTCAGATGCCAGTCGCTCTGTGTATAAACCAGTACCCTCGTTCGATCCCCTAGATTAGGTAGCCGACCCGTGAGATGCGGGATAAGGCTAGGGAGATGATGTCGTTTACGAGTACGATTTAATGACCAAATGAGTATCAAAAGAGGACAGACAGAATATATTATTATAAATGCAAAAGTTTGGATGTTAGGAGGTTTTGATGCTTGGATGTTTGTTACGCTTCAACCACTAGATGGATCGGGGTGAAATGATCGCACATATAAAGGTTAGGATCTAGAAATAGCTTACTTTTCACAACGGGAAAACCCGCGGGCGGAAAGATAGTATGTGATAAAAAATTTAGTTTACACGTCTTTGAATTAACTTTACAGTGTCTTTTCTGTACAAGAGTAAAATGTATTCTATGTCATCATTACCTTAGAGGTAATAGTTTAGGACGCGCAGTGGGACTAGATTGAAACGTTTCTCATAGTTATGTCTCAATTAGCATGAACTCAGTTGAAAGCTGTTTCCATGCTCTAGATCCAGTCTTGGTACCTAGTTTTGAAATGATACGTTTAGGTATAGGTCTACCGTTTGATACCTTGGTTGTGGTTGTTCTGAATTACAGGAAATTTATTATTACTACATATTGCTGGAGACATAATCTCTGTTACCTATTTTTTTTGTAAAGCACAGAACACAAAAAACACCAGTTTTTTCTGTGTTCTGTGTTCTAGCCATTGTTATGCAACAACTTAAAAAAATATTTCGTTCGTTTTAAAGAAGAATCCCGCAATTTTACTTCAAGAAATCTTCCTGACATCTTTCATTTGAGTTTGAATATAATTTATTAGATAATTTGTTTTGACTGTTACTAAAATAATTTGTAACAAATATGGTCTTGTTATTAATAATTCAACAGTAATCAAATTGGTTGACGCCAAAATTAAACCAATTAATAACGTCTTATTTGTGACAGTTATCAATAAATATCACAATTAATTTAATATCAATAAAGATCTATTTTGAAAACCATCTGAATTGAGAGCACAATTCCCTGAGGAGGTGTCATTCGTTAAAGTATTTATACAGGGTGTTCAAAAAACAGCTGACCATATTTTAGGATCTGATTCTGCCTTGATTCTAACTTTCCCCAAGGAACATAGGTCAAAATATGAAAAAAATGGCCCTCCCATACGTGACACCATTTGTATGGGAGGGCCAATTTTTTTTCATATTTCGACCTATGTTCCTTGGGGAAAGTTGTTCAGTTTCATGGGTGAATCACATCCTAAAATATGGTCAGCTATTTTTTGAACATCCTATATTACGTTCTATCATGGAGTAATATAATATACTGCGTACAAATCGCATTGTACCTGACCGTTCTAAACACGTCTAAATTGTAAATGAAAGGAGATACCTCTAAGGGCTTTCAGTAGATGAGGGAATATCAGGCGAGTGCGAGTTTGAATTTGACTTGAGTGTACTGTATAATAATAAGTCCGGCTGGTAGGCTCCGCAAGGGGCCGTCTGGCTCGCGACCACCCTCTCACCGGAGTCCGGCGCTAAACAGCTTGCTGTGTTCCTTCGGTGCGTGAGACTAGAGTCAAGAACTAACCCATTCTAAGTAAAAAAAAAAAAAAAAACTAGGCTTAAATTATGGAAAAAATATCGGCCTCTCATTTACAAATCGCCTCGAGCAAGCTGGCACAATTTGCTTTATTGTAAGGTTTTGTGTAGTCCAATAAGAACCCTATTCACGGATCCCTATTTCGAGTCCTATACCGATAGGCAGGTGAAGGTGAATCAACTCCCTCGACTCCAACCGTCTGTAGCAGGCTCCGATGTTGACAGCTCATTTGAAGTAAACTGCCTTTGGAATATCTTAAGTTTCGGATTGACAATAATTTGGAATGGTGAAGTGACGAGTTGAAATTATTAGAGACATTTTATGAAACGATCAAGTATTGTTCATCATTTTCATTGTGTCTCTCTGTGTGTGTTTTTATGTATGTTTGTAACGAATAAACTCAAAAACTACTAGACCGATCTCAAAAAATCTTTCACCATAAGAATGCTACGTTCACCCATCTCACCACCAATTAAGATTAAAATAATTCTCAATCATCCAATTTTAAGAAATTATAATCTTAACAATTTTCTTATATTTTCAATCCCGACACTCCTGAAAGTACTTCACTATCTTAATCCGTAGTCCGGAATGTCCATTGCGAAAAGAGCTTATTCATTATGAAGAAAAAGCCCAGTTAAAGAGCTGAAGTAACCTACTAACCTATTATACCTATATGAAGTACCTATTCTTAGCAGTCGTCGTAGATTAACTTAGGTAGCGGGCCGCGATATTTAGACGAAATTCTAAAGAGCTCTACTGTATAAAACTTTCAAACTATAGCATACCTTTTCACATTCTTCATTGTCTCTTTCCAAAGATTGATATCCTATATTAACCACTGAAATCTGTACAAGATATTCACTTATTTGTCGCCAAAACCTTTCGCCCACAAACTCTCAGACTGCCTAATGTAATTTAATGTAACTAACTACAAGATTGCTGGAGCTGGGTTGCAGACAAGTTAACTAAGTTAGTTTCTCATGCTTTCTCTGTTTCCATTTGATTAAATCCGCTGTAGGCCCAGATTCAGGAGCTAAAGTTAGATATGCCTGAGGCTTGCCTATATACTTACATACATAAAATCACGTCTTCATCCCTAATGAAGTAGGCAGAGCGAAAACGACACAAAGGGTTATTATTTCATGTCTGACAAGTTTTTAGGGTTATTTCATTATGATTATGGTATATTGCTATGGTGACGGGTTGTCAGCTCATCGCCTAAATTGCAATACACGGAAATCCTCGAATTCCTTAGCTGATTTTTACAGCATGCCCAAGAGGAGATGACAGATGAGGCTACATAAGGGTACATAAGGAAGTACGTTTTATTTGAATAATAAATTAGGTTTTTAACAAAATGTTGAGTAGGTACAAACCTATCGTTCCTTGCCACCAGGGTTCATCGGGTCATAGTCAACTCGAACCCTTGATAGAAGATTAAATAAGAACATTTCTTTTTACAAAGAAATAATATTTTACTTTGCATATCTCCCTAGTTTATAAATCCGTGGCGAAAACTGTATCACTGGTGTTAGATTTCCTTAGAGGGTAGTGTGACGTCACTGGAATTGGAAATACTTAGGCTCAGTTTCAGTCAGTGGTCAGTTAATTGTTCAGTACCATATACCTACCCTATTTGCTTTGCGAACTGGAGTAATCTGATGTGCTGGTTCATTGTGATACTGCCTGTGTGGCCTGTGGTCTAGTGGTAGAGGCTTGACTCTTGACCTGAATGTCTTGTGTTCGATTCTCAAGTGTCAAACTTAAAGTTGATTATGACGATTGTGTTAGAATGTTCCTAATTTGGTTAGGATATTGCAGGCTGAATTTGATTGTACGACCAGATGATTCCGTGCTTCGTAGTGTACGTTGAGCTGTCAGTACCGTGTCTTGTATGTTCCAATGCAAGGCAAGTGGACAGATTTTTTTATCTATGGTAAGTATATATTTTTTTTAAATAAAACTCTAACACTAATCTTTCAAAACATATAGAAACACGGTCCAACAGCCGCCACGTGTAACCATGTTGTCTGATTAATATTTAGTTACTATATACACACTTATAATACTACACAAAGAGAAAATTTTAAATACCCAGCTCTAACCGTGTCCCACTTTATATTACCTTTCCCGACCAGGATTTTTTATAAGCCCGTTTCTACGTAGAGCCAAGTGTTCAGATAATCCCCAACTAATAAAACGATGTACAAGGGTTTTTTCATTAGCCCCACAGAAGGGTTTTGCGGCCTCGTAAAATTATTTAGACATGAAACCCACCTGGGGTCTAGTCCTAAGTGACGTATAAAAAAATAAGGGATAATACCTACCCTACTCGTTTTGTGTGGGCTACCCTTGGGTTGGTTAGTTTTTATAAAGAAGGAGATGAAGTGAATGCAAGATTTGTATTAGAAATATAGGGGACCAATGAAGAAAATCTGCGAAAAAAAATTTTGTATACATTTCTGACTGTGGGACAAACCAGGCTAAAAAAAAAAACACTGACTATCGGTTACTTTAAGTTACTGAAATTCTATTTTGTTTCATAATGTAGACGACTTAAAGTTTATGGATATTAAAAAATAGAATCATTATACCTGACTGTACACATACATTTTAGTCACACCACGCAAAGCGTCGGTCAAGCTTTAGGTCAATGTTAAGAAATAATTTTTGCCATACTAAATTACCATTTTAGTATAGCTAAAATTATTTTTTTAAAACGAATGGAGTATAATAGTAAAGGTCTTTTTCAGTACGTCTGAAAGAAAGGTGGTAGATTGTCATGTTTCGTCCAATATTATTTAATTGCAATAGAAACATTTGGCAATTCGTACTGACCTTTAAATAGAATTTGACAATCGAGATCAACATGTTTTGCGGCTAGTAAAATGCTTTTTCTTTGCAACTTATTTCGAAACAGTAAATCAAAACTTTGTTACAAACATGTGTTTGCGGTAACAAAATTTGAATTTGAATTGTAAAGAAAAATTTATTAATGGGCCGTAAAATATGTTGGTCCCGATTGGCAAACATTGAAGTTGGGTATATGCCTTTTATGATGGTAAAATCTGTTGTATCAAAGTCTGTTTGATTTCAATACACAAATACATACGGCAGGTGAAAGGCAACTAGGTTGTTAATCACAGCATAAGCTCAGCTTGCAGTCGAGGGATCAGATGGCTGTTTTCCACTAGACGGTACGGCAACGGTACGATAACGATATCGTCACTATACCATGGCTCTATTTTTACACTAGGACGGTAATATTGTCAACAATATCGTCCACTTAGTTTTAATCTGAGCGACACGCGCATGCTACGTACGAATACAAAGTTAATGCAGTTTGGCGAGCTAGCGACGGCTTTGAGAATCAATGCCGTGCCGTTGCCGTGTTGGTAATGGAAAAGCGTGCCATAAAAATTTTCATATTCATACATTATCTCTTCCACGATACGTCTACGATACCGTGCCATTGCCGTTGCCGTTCTCGTGCCGTCTAGTGGAAAAACGCCCAACGGTCTGCAGTCGGGAGATCAGCTAGCGATGTGTTTGGTTCGATACAGATTACACTCGCTTTGTACACACATTAAGGTGTTACCTGTATCATTAAAGGGATAGACAGAATATTAGCGATATTTCAAACATCATTTCCATCACGTCTGAAAAATTGTTCCAAATGAGAGTGTATGGTTGCTTTGGTGACATCGTCTAAACTCTTTCAAAACAGATGAATCTGGTGTATTTTCATGTTTTATATCGCGCCCAATCCGGCCAGCATGTCAACAAGGAAAAAATAAACAAAAATCTCTACTACCTCTCACGCGAAAGCTTTCTCGTCCTAATATACTTACCGAGCAGTAAATCTGCTTGTTAAGTCACAGTATCCTGTCACATTCCATTATCACTAAGACATCTACTTCGTTATCCTCTTAGCGGTATTAATAATTCATCAACAACTGGGGAAGTGGAGATGTACCCAACTTGTAACGGTCTGTGGTAATTTGAGACTGAGGTGGGGTTTACGTTACGCAGAAATTCCTAGAATAATATCGAGGGAATGTTTAGGTAACTGCTTCTATGGTCTTGTGGTGTGCTAGGTCTTTCAGAAGTCGTGGATTCGTTTTTTATGTGGGAACACAAAATTACTTTCCCCAGTTTGGTTAGGATAATGCAGGCTGAATCACCTGATTGTCTGTAATAGTACCTTACGATACAAGTGAGGTGCGTTGATAATTACAGCCGAGGCGATATTGCTAGCCCGAGCCGTAGGCGAGGCACAAAATCTAATAAACTTAATTAATATTTTTATGTATTTGTTACCGTTAAATGGTTGAAATTTATTGTCAAAATTAATTAAATTACCACTTTTCTGATATAAAAACTGTTTAAAAAAGTAATGTTCAATAAACAGTGCGTTTTACCTAATTAAAAAAAAACTCGTGTGTTTTACAGCACTCGTGCATTTTTCATTACGATTACGCACAAGTGCGTAATGAGATACAATACGATATTGTAATTGGTGTAATAAGAGATCCTTTACGAGCAAATGTGTTATTAAGAAAATTATTTTGTGCTTCGGTGGGCAAGCCAAGTTAAGCCGTCGGTCCTTGTCGCTCTCTTGATAAGTCGCGTCACAGACAAACGGGGACCATTTTGTATTGTCCCGTTTGTCCCGTTACGATGTCAGAAATGTCTAAGAAGTTTTACTTCTGACACGGGTGCTCGGCACACACGCTCTTTTTTTATGTAAGAATTTTCTTGTGAAAGTTGTTCAGTTTTGTAGCTCGTATTACCCACTTCATTCTTTTGTAAAGTCCTTTGGAGGTTGTGGTTACAGTTACTAAGTAATAGTGGTCGACCATGTCAGAGGCCTAAAACTGTACGATTTATTTTAATAAAGCTACGATTAATATTATAAGTTTACAATCTTATCAAGTTTGGTCCTTTAAGTTTCCACCAATAGGGATTCGTAGTATTTGTACTTGTTATTAATTATTATAAACCAGCTCCTATAACTATTAATAGAGTTTTAGTTATAGAACCACTAACACAGTACAACTTGGCAACTATTTGTCTATCTGAGTGAACTTTGAAATGAATGTTTATATTAAATTAATGTAGGTACAGTAATATTACAAAGAGGAAAACTTCGTCAGTGTGTATCATGTTGTTACTCTGTGGCTATTTCAATAAACAGAGTAAAATTATGGTTGATTATATTTATATTATTTGTACAAAAATAATACAATGAATATCATATTTAACTTTTACATTTACATAGTTTCAGGTTGCTGGGATAAATTTTTATGCATGTAAATTATGGTGGCTGCGTTTCCGTCATAGCAACATAGACATAGATAACAGATTTACTTAGAAAAAAAACTTAACTATCTTACACACATAGTATTTACGTTGTTTGTATAGTATAATAATTTTTGATTTGTTTTGCACATATACCTATTTATTTATCTACACCGAATAACTACACCCAACTAGCAAAATTTTCGATATACAGCTATTATTAGCTGTATATCAGCTGTAGAAACAGTCGCATATCTATTGTAAACAAGCTTATATCATGCGAATTTGGCCCCACTTTAATGGCTATTAGGAGATATATTAGATATATTAAAGCTCCGCTTAGGACTACCGGGAAACACATCATTTGTATATCTGTGTCCTCCTGAGCTAGTTGGTGTTAAATCAGTGACAAAAATTCAATTGTGTCACAATTAGGAAACAGAAGGGTCGCAGCTAACGCTGATTTACAATAATTTGATTACAAATTGTTGATTGGGATTCTATAATAACACTTTTTTTGTTTTGTGCGGACTTGTGCGTGATTTGGAACTCTGACAGGATTTTATTAAATTAAAACCAATAATATTGGTAAGTATCTTTATAATTTCCTCCATCTTGAAATCCATCGGTAAAAATTGACCGTATATTTTAAGTTTTAGGTGAAATTCATATGCGCTTGCAATTTTACTGATAAATGGGTACCATATTATTACTGTATTTTTAATGCCCCCCTCGAATTAATAATATTTATTAAAATTTAAATATTTTTATTAATTAGGTATTTGCAAAGACATCTATATACAACTAATTAGAGTTAAGGGAGCTGCTAACCAGAAGATATACAACATCTCGCCGCCATTACGGTGTTTAGGGTTCCTCAGGTTAAAATTAAATAAACCTTTGATAAAGTCCGGTAAATTCAATGTTCTTTCCCTTCTTCTGCGTTTATAAGACCCACCTTTCTTGTAATTACTCCATTTTTGATCCATATTTTTGCACAAACTTGGAAAAATAAAAACTTGTGAAATAAAATATCGTCACCGTCAGCCATAAAATAATGTTTTGCTACAATTTGATGTCAAGAAATCCAATATGCAGCAGAAAGGTGACATATACGCCCATTTTTGAATAAATATGCATCTTTTTAGCGTTATATTAGAGATAAGAAAGTTAATATATTGCCAGTGATAAATGAGAAATATATTATGCTGCATTACATCTATTGAGTGGTAATAAAGGTTCAGTTATCATTAATATAACGCAAGCGATAGTGGATATTCATATAGAGCATATCTGTGATAAAACAGCTACTGTGACATCTATTATATCACTAGTTAGCTGCAAAGGTTCTAATATAACACTGGCTATATATCAATGATAGCAGAGCCACATAAGTTCATATTTGCGTTATAGTAGTATCATGAAAACACTAATTTACAACATAACTGCTCTAATTGAGGTTTTGAGTATACTATTTTACAACAGTGTTATATGTAATGTAAAAGGCAGCTATGTAAACGTTTATATCGTAGGTTATAATCCCAATTAGGCTGTATATTGTTATACAGCTATCTGGTGTCTCATATCACATATATATCACTAGCAGCCATAAGCGTTACTTATTTACAACTTTAATATCTCTATGTAGCGATAAGATCTTGCGATTTTGCACAATTTTGCTAGTTGGGCAGTTAGGGGCCATAAGAATAAGAAATTTATTTATTTCCACACTACAATAATACAATTAGTTATAATACAATGTCACAAAACTTGTGAAGGACTAATGCCTAAACTAGGTTAAATTAAATATATTCTATAATATGCTTAAGGGGCCAGGTTTGGATGTGTAGTTAGGTATTTCTATCGCATTTGTAGGATAACTTGGCAAACTACACTGTCTCTTTCTAAAGGCCGATGTGCTACATTTATATGTCCTAAACTGTACATGATCTTTAACGAAAACCGTACAAGTAGATAAAAAATTATGGTAATATTTTTCATTTCAATTTTGATTTCAGCACTTAGGCCCGTATTTATAATCAGCTCTCAAGAGTGACAGCTAGTTTGAGTTCGTATCAGAAATGTCATTCCAGTACAAAATCGCATGGCAAATCCGCACTTAATATTGCTCTCAATCTTAAGATCGATTTATAAATACAAGCCTTAGTTATGCTGCGATCAAAACTCAGCTATCTCGACAAAGTGCAAAAACTTCCCAAACGGCTTCGCGTAACTTCTTAGTTGTGTACTCTGTTTATGAAGTATTAAAACGGGTCTTAGTGACCGCGAGTCGTGGCTCCAAATGGGTGGTTTTCCACTAGACGGCATGTACATGGCAACGGCACGGTATTGTCGACGGTACTTACCGTGGAAGAGATAATGTAATCAACGGAATTATTAGGCACGATTTTCCACTTGCCGGCAACATCACGGCAACGTTACGGTGGCAAGGTACTTATTCCAACCGTTGCACGGTATCGTTGCCGATGCCGGCTGGCCTGCCAAACTGCATTATGTTTTGTATACGTACGTAGCTGGCGTGTTTGTGTAGATGATAATATCGTCGATGATATACCGTCCCAGTGGAAACGGTATCGTTATCATGCCGTTGCCGTGCCGTCTAGTGGAAAAACAGCAAATGGACTGTAAACAAGGATCAACTTGTTTACAGTTTGTTAAGAGATTTGGAAGGAAACAGCTACGGAAGTAATACTTTGAGAACGCGGGTAGAATGTAAACGAGGTGTTTATGTGTTTTGCTCTGTAAGGAAGTGGAGAAAAATAATTAAGAGGATTTGGCATTAGACGCAACCGTTGTAATATACTTACATATTTTTAGGGTTCCGTACCCAAATGGTCAAAACGGGACCCTATTACTGAGACTTCGCTGTCCGTCCGTCGTCCGTCTGTCTATCACCAGGCTGTATCTCATGAACCATGATAGCTAGAGAGTTAAAATTTTCACAGATAGTGATTTCTGTTGGCGCTATAACAAAAAATACTAAAAACAAAATAAATAAAATATTTAAGGGTCCATACAAAAAACGTGATGTTTTTGCTCGTTTTCGTAGATAATGTTTCCGAGGCTGTTTCTCATGAACCGTGATAGTTAGATAGTTGAAATTTTCACACATGATGTATTTTTGTTTCCGCTATTAACACCAAATACTAAAAACCAGCATACAATAAATATTAAGGGGGCTCCCAATTGTATGATTTAAGCTTGAAAAATTATATGCTTGATATTATTTTTACTCAAAACATTGTATAATAATAATGTCATATAAAATTACCTGAAATATTTATTCAATTCCTTTCATTTTCCTAAACATATTTTTCTCAAACGGGGTCGTATCGTTTGTTTACTTTACGCAAAAAGAACATAAGAAATGAAAATGTCTGGAGCAATTTATCTTCCCCTAATGTATAGGTATTTGTTCCGCAAGCGTCTTTGCAATCGATAATTTATTCGAGAATGTTCTCTGTGAAGCACAGAAGAAGAAAATCTATAAAACTTTTAGAACGAGGTAAAAATTGTCATGTGTGGTCTGCAACATAATAAAAAAAAAACTATTAGTTAGAAGCAAAATTGTTCATAATAGGAGTAAACATAATATTTTATATAGAAACACACAAAACCTTTATGTCATCACAAGAAAAAAATTATGTCAATCAAATTTGTCACAGTTTTATCCAATTTCAATGAATACAAACTTCAAAACTTTTATTCAGTGATGTCATTTATCTATGACATGATTGATTTACTATATTGCACGTTTTTAAAACTGACACAATAAGTTTATTATACCTCTGTTGACGCAAAGAAAACATGCTTTTTTAAATCTTTTTCAAGCCATTCTCAAAACGCGTAGAAACAAGATCGTGTAGCAACATGGATAGCAATTAGTACTACATAAATTTATGTTATTTAGGCCTATTTTTCGCTTTATGATTCTTGGAATACGTATTTTTAAAACAAAATTACATTCGTCATAGGCACTCGTAGGTTTTTGCTACGCAATCTCGTAGAGTCCAGCTACGACATGTACAGCTTTGAATTCTAAAGACTACAACAAGCTAAATAAAAGCTATATTAAACTAAATATTACTTCCATGCTGAACTGGGAGTGATAGAAAAACATAGAATGTGCCAGCTGCATCTCCTTCCGGGCATTCTGAAAAAATCAGCTAAGGGATTCGAGGGTTTCAGTATTGTAATTTAGGCGATAGGCTGCTAAAGCGATATACAGAAAATATTTCTGGAATAACCCTCTAAACTTGTCAGACGTGGCGGAACGACTATTGTTTAAGTCGTTTACGCTCTGCCTACCCCAATAGGGATATTGGCGTGATTATATGTATGTGTTTATGTATTAAACTATTAAGCTATAGTTGTAGGTCATTCTTTAGCCTTTCCGGAACTCAAACTCACGACCATCTTCAAGTGACGTCATTTTCTCCACTCAGTGTTTACTGTACTGCTCTGATAGTGTGTACTTCACTTGACCTGTTTTCACTCAGTGTGGTCTTGCTGAGTTCTTTAAGAATTCTTGGTTTCTCTTGATTTAGTACGTGTATTCTTTTTCATACTAAGTTGGCCTGTATTTAAACATGATTGATTATAAACGAAAACATTTAAGAAAATAAATAAAACGATAAACTACGTATAATAGTCATTTTAATAACATTATCTTCTTCAACGACCCGATAAACCCTGGTGTCAGAGCTTTCAAGCCGCCTATTAGCACAGCTATTAGGCATCTAGGCATCTGACATGGTTTTGCGTAACGACCACTATCAAAGACAGCGACCGGGACCGACGGCTTAACGTGCCCTCCGAAGCACGGAGTCCTTTTTCTTTTCGGACAATCAGGTGATTCAGCCTGCAATGTCCTAGCCAAACTGAGAAAAATCTCACAAAGTGATAAATTGGCAAATATCAACTTTGTGTTCCCCCCCTGGGAATCGAACCCAGGACCTCCGGATCGTAAGCCCATACTCAGACCACTAGACCACGGAGGCAGTTAAAAAGAATAACATTATGATATTTTTTGTTCCTTTTGTGATAGCAATAGGTACAATCTGAAATGCTCCTCATATTTTGACAGTAGCTTTTCCTTCTATTGAATAAGATCGATTGTAGTGTTAAATTTAATTTCGTATAACATAAAAAAACATCATTCCTTCATTTTATCACTATTATTGAAGCGCGTCTTATTTCTCGTTCTTTTGTAAATCTAAATAAATGCGATCCTTAACGAAAATCTATTTCAATGTTATCCTCTGTCAGTTTTCATTTATTTCGTATTTTTCGCTGCACATTAAATATTTCCTCGTTCCTATTTGTTGACGATAGGGACGAGACATGATATTCACATTTTACTTACTTACTTTTAACATTTTCCTGTTCTCGTTTGGTTATTTTTATGAATAGCGTATTTTAGACTATTTTAGTCAAAGTAATATTATGGTGTAACAGTAAGCAAAAATAATTCCAAACCGTAACACTGGTGTGACGGTTGGTGTAACGGTTAGTCTTCAATACCAAATCAAATCCCACCTACAGCAATATCTTTTAAATAGTCGTTGGCGTTCTGAAAACCAAATAGATAACTATCTATGAACTTTACTGTCAATAATAATAAATGTGACGTCTTGGATGAAATTTTCTATTTATAATGTGAATTGTTAATTAACCTTTTTAATTGTCCAATAAATAAACATCAAGTACTTAAGTAAGAAATTAAAAACATAACACTTTTTGAAATGTTACATTATAAAATAACTTTGTATATTTTTTTTATAAAACAATAGTATATCGAGTCCATATTAATATTATTTAAATCTCTAAATTAAGAACAGAATTTTTAATTATCTATATAAATTTTCTGTTCTTCATTTAAATTCATGTCATCAACCCATCACTACACTGAGTTATCTGACGCGAAATCGTCATCATAAACCAAAATAGCGCTATAAATTTCAATACAGGGTCGTATATTTCACTTAGCCCTGATTTGGCTCAGTCAAAGCAGTAATAAACCCACCGCAGTATATTTTTACCACTAAAACTGCGGTACATAGTAAAAATATACATGGCGATATTTTTTTCGTGTGGGTATCGAGTCGACTGACGCGATGAACCCTGGTGATATAATATATAGCTAATAATATAGGCCTTCAACATGGTTGTGTAACGACTAATCAAAGACAGCGACTGGACTTAACCTGTCCTTCGAAGCATGGAATCTTTTTTTTCCAGACAATCAGGTAATTCAGCTTGCATTGTCATAATCAAACTGGGGAAAATCTCACAAAGCGATAAATTAACAAATATCGACTTTGTGTCCCCCGCTGGGAATCGAACGCAGGACCTCCAGTTCGAGAGCCCATGGAGCTCAGACTACTAGACTTTTATGGCGCAGTACAACATTTTTTTATGCTGGATTGAGATCGCTAGAAATTAAGTAGCTCTGCTTCTACAACGTGTAACAGAAAGGGTATTATGCATCGAGAAATTTGTGAATCTACCCATGAAACTGAACAACTTTCCCTAAGGAACATAGGTCGAAAAACGAAAAAAAAAAATTTTGACCGTCCATACAAAGTGCATCAGCTGATAGAGCATTTAGTATGCCCAGGCATTTTGCGCTCTGCCTATCCCGTAAGGGCATGAAGGGCAAAGGCATGACTTTATGAATGATTGAATGAAGAACAAGTTACCAGCCCTTGATTGACCATATAGTTAGTTTAATAGTAAGTGCCCGGTAAGAGAGTTGAAATTTTCCGGGAACTCTACTCTCTTCGGAGTCTCTCCCTTTCTAATTTTCTTTAATGGATTATTCAGGATATTTCTGTATCTAAAGACACGTATCCTAAAAAGTAAATAAAGGTTGTTCGAACTTCTTGTTAAGTTGACTTTTCCCTTACTTTTCCTTCCTCAAGAGCTTAAGTAGGTCTGAGACGAGGGTCCTTAGTAGAACACAGATAACGTGACGACGTGCGTTGGCATTGATTAGCCTCCCTCTGATATTTTATGTACTACACCCTGTATCGTGATCTAGAATATGTGTAGAGTTGTTCTAATGTTTGTGTGTGTGTGTAGTCTTCTTCTTTTTCTTATCGTGTGGGTTTCAAGTGAATCCGACCCGATGAACCTTGACGTTAGTTTGAGATTTTAAACCGCCTAAAAGCGCAGCGAATAGGCCTCTGACCAGTTTTTTGTAACGACCACTATCAAACACAGCGACTGGGACAGACGGTAATCCTTTTTTTTTTAGACAATAAGTGATTAAGGATTGATAAATTAACAAAATATCAACGCTGTGTAAATAACAACCTCCGGATCGAGTGCCCATAGCTCAGACCACTAGACCACAGAGGCAGAAAGCTGGTTTGCTCTAAAACTGTCAATACATCTTTCACTATTACTATGACCCAACTTGCTTCAGTGTGTAGATAACGTAGATAACGTGCAACATTGCAACTTTAAGTACCGAAGTGTAGTCATTAAGGAGGGAAGTATGGGAAATCGGCTAAACAAGTTTCGGAACTTGACTAGTTTAGTACTTTCAAAAAAGTTTTATTAATAAGAACATTATACCATTCTATTCAGTATAAAATGGAGAACAACGAGATCAAATAATAATAACATACAGTCATATAATAAATTACAGAAAAACGCTTGAGAAATCAATGAAAAAGTATGAAATAGTCACGCAGCTCTTGACTAAGTGTAAGTTTTTGAGCGACGTAAAAGCAACAATACTTTCATCAAATTAATCGCAAAAGAACAGAGAACACGTAGATGGTCATTGTTTTATAATTCGATTTAAATAGCAATTGCAATTAGTTATTAAATATGCAATATAATTTGGCTCATTTTTGTCATACAAATTAGTAAGGCGCGCGCAGGTCAAAATTCAACCTATATTACGACAGGCACGATGTTCCATTCTTTCAGTCGCCTGCGGGCTGTCAAGGTGAGAGGTTACGGCCGCTCGCATCCAAAATTCCGCCATCTTTTCTTGTATACTTACAAGGTAAAAATCAAATCTGTCACTGCAGTGGTACCATAGAACAAAAGTAAAATAAGTATACAATAAAAAGAGGTTTTATTTCAAGCACATACCCCATAATGTAGAAATAGTTTACATTACGTAAAATAATAATAATATTATACTAGGACTAAAAAAATATGTAGCAATTTTTTAAATAGGGTTTCCACAAAGAACATAGGTTGAATTACGAAAAATAAATTGGTCCTCCCATACAAATGGTGTCAGCGGCTCGAGTCAATTTCTATGGGCGGGACATTTTATTTTTCATATTTCGAATTATTAAAAAAAGTTGTTCAGTTTAAGAAAAGTTGTTCAATTTTGAGAAAAGTTGTTCAATTTCCAGAAAAGTTGTTCAGTTTCCAGAAAAGTTGTTCAGTTTAAAATAAGTTGTTCAGTTTGAAAAAAGTTGTTCAGTTATGAAAAAAGTTGTTCATTTTTGAAAGCTGTTCAGTTTGAAAAAAAAAATGTTTAGTTTAACATTGCCCTCGATTCTGGCCGCCCCATTCTTAACTAATTTTAAGATAGCGCTGTCACTTTCTTTACTTTGACATAAGAGCAGGATAGCAAATAAACACATGTGTTTGACGTTCCTAATTTGACATAAGCTGCTTTAAATAAGAACCGAACGTAGAGCATGTTCCTTATTTTACGTTAAATAAGCAATCTAATGTCAAATTTAAGCAATTTAATGTCAGATTAGGAATGTCAATGTCATGTGTTTATTTGCTATCCTGTTCTTATGTCAAATATAAGAAAGTGACAGAGCTACTAAGAATTAGAATTAGTAACTGGACGGCGTGAATCGAGGCCAGTATAACTATTGGTAACCGTCTCTTTCGAAGGGCATAATATGTGCAATATTTATGGCCGTACTGTACGTATGAGTGGAGATAAAGCATTGTATGTGTTCAGCACAATCCCCGAAATCGTTCATTGGCCGAAAAAAAGGATCATTTCGCGGATTGGCAAATTCAAAACGCGCAATCCCCGAAATGTCCTTTTATTTCGGTTGTATTTCGGCCATTGAGCGTTTTGAAGCAACCATTCGCGGACTGGCAAACATGAAAAAGCCAATTGCCGAATTCGGGGTTTGGCAGGTATGTAAAACGACCAATCCGCGGAGTGGTACTGATGAAATGCCAGCCCGCGAAGTGAGCCGTTTTTGATTCAACCACACCGCGAAATGGCATAGAAGTAATGCCAGATACCGAACTAAATAAAAAAAACGCTGTCATGGGTCGTCGGGTCAACATGGGTCGTGTCGGCGGGGATGAGTTGTCAGTGCGGGGAAGAGTTATCAGTGCGGTGCGGGGTGAGTTGTCAGTGCGGGGTGAGTTGTCAGGGCGGGGATGAGTTGTCAGAGCGCGATAAGTTATCGGTGCGGGATAAATTGTCAGCGCATCATGAGTTGTCAGTGGGGGACGAGTTGTCAGTGCAGCGATGAGTTGTTAGTGCGGGGATAAGTTGTCAGTGCGGGATGAGAGGACAACTCATCCCCGCACTGTCAACTCATTCCCTACTGACAACTCATCCCGCGCTGACAATTTATCCCACACTGTCAACTCATTCCCTACTGACAACTCATCCCTGCACTGACAACTCATCCCCACACTGTTAACTCATTCCCTACTGACAACTCATCCCGCGCTGACAATTTATCCCACACTGTCAACTCATTCCCTACTGACAACTCATCCCGCGCTGACAATTTATCCCACACTGACAAATCATCCCCGTTCTGATAACTCATCCCGCACTGATAACTTAACCCCGCACTGACAACTCATCCCCGCAGACATGACCCATGTTGACCCGACGACCCATGACATCGTTTTTTTTTAATGTAGTTCGGGGTCTGGTATTTTGTCAATACCACTCCGCGGATTGGTCGTTTTACATACCTGCCCATAAAAAAATACCCATCCTCCCTCGCTACAACTGTTCCTGCGCCAGGGCCAATCAAAGCTCCCCATACAGAAAATCCTTGCATGACAAACAGTTGCTGGTAGGGAGAGAGGATACAACAATAATAATAATTTAACACATGAAACACCATAATAGTGCTATCAGCTCCCCCCACGAGCAACCGTTTCTACGGCAGAGCCAAATCAAAGTTCTCCATACAAAAGACCCTGAGCTTGTACGGCAGCCATTTTGAAAAATGGTGGAACCAGAAAACGAATCAAAAATATCGAATCAATACGTCAGCGACCTCACACCTGCTAAATTTCAGACTGATCGGAGCAATTTTGTTTTGGGCGCCATTTTGTATCCGCCATCTTGGATTTTCATGACCACTGGAAGTTGCCCTCCATTGTCCTACCTATCTCTTATCTTTGAGGAGATATTTGACTTTTTATTTTGTATGGCGGCTGGATTTTGTCTAACCCTTACTTTGACAAAATACTGGTCATAATCCAGAGAAAAATTTAGTATTTTGTAAAAATCTTGAGAAAATCCGGTGTTTTGATAAAAAAAACTGGATTTTCTTAGGATTTTGACAAAGTACTAAACTATTCTCTGGGTTATGATTACGCGCTGAATACGCGCAGAGGACGCAACTCATACGTTTAGCGAATGCAAGGCCTGCGGATCATTTTAACCTTTTCACACTATGCTTGCGTTAGTATCGCGTATTTTGTACGCAAGTCAAACGCGCTGAAAACGTGCAGAGAACGCGCGTATTCAGCGCGTTTTGCTATAGGGCAAGGTGTTAAATTGGGCCATGACTTCTTCCCGGCTAATACTTTCTGATCTAGACAAGATCTTTATTTCAGATGACAGGTGTCTAACTTAAAATGGCAATGTCTCAATAACTATCGATCCTAGAGTACTGGTGTATAGGGACAAATGATAAGCCTTGACGAGATTTACATTTCAAATGACAGCTGTCAAAAGTGACACGGTTATCCGAAATGTAGATCTCGTCAAGGCCTATCATTTGTCCCTATACACCAGTACTCTAGGATCGATAGTTTTTGAGATATTGCCATTTTAAGTTTGGCACTTTCAGGTCTATTTAGTTGTATTGATGTGAATTATTCAAGACCGGAAATTGCTGCTTATTTTGAAGTCTTGTACCTATTTCCACCAGTTTTTGATTTCATTTAATCTGTTCTTGTTAAATAATGTAAAAATAGACGTTTACTTGATGTGTTCTATGTATAAAGGGTAGGTACCTATAAATGTGATCTCTGATCAGTGTTCACTGATGTTCTACAAAAAAATTAAAAGAGTATTTGTTTTTCTTGAAGAAAAAGGGAAACTCTTGTCGCATATAAATAAGTAAGAAGAAATATTTTTTATTTTTTTATTTTATAGTACAATACTTACCATTACCACGTTAACGCTACGTACAAAAGTGAACATCTCTATTATGCTGAAGAATGTTCTCGCTCTTAGAGGCGCAAAACGTATTTCAATGGTACCACTGCAGAATCAACCTATGTGTGTGTGGACGGCCTGTGCCAGTATGAGTAGCGAAATAACGTCAAATTTTGACAGATTTCGAATACCGAGCTCGAGGACATAGACCCTTAATATAAATTAGAGCTTTCCTTTTGTAATTTTAAGACTTATTTCGAAGCAAAGCTCAGTTCACAACGGGAAGCGACACGACGCGACGCGGCGTGAAGGTTTTTTTTTTTCAACGGTTTTAAAGGTCTTTTGTACGATGAGTACATGCCAGCCGGCGGCGTGAAGGTCGCGCCGCGACGCATCTTTAAGGTGATTCCTACCGGCAAATGGTTGTTTTTAAAAGGATATTCCTCCTAAACGAATCAATGGAAAATTCTAATTAAGAAATTAGTTCATGGTCTACAATCGCAACGTTTGAAAATATTCTAGTTCATATTTAAGTATGCTACAAAAATCTGAAAGAAAAGATGTTTTTATCAGTAAATTTGATATTCCTTCTAAACTATTAGCAGCGCTTTCTCGGTTCCTTCGGGAAAATATCCGTATTATGATTATCTAAAATTGGGACGTTGCATTTTTGAACTATATTCTAACAGGGAAGCCACGTCTTTGCGCGTCTGATTCTGCGGCAACTTTTGCGTCTGTTTTGGCGTCTGTTTCTGCGGCGGCGTCTAAATTGACAGGCCATGACCAATATAGACCAAGAGCATGATGCCGGTACACTTGTCTAAAGTTTTGATATTATTAAATAAATGATACCATTTTGAATTAATGATGCCTGTACAGCAAAACAATACCTATTTATTGTTTGTAATCCAGTAGATTACCAATTTAACTTTTTGATGTACATAATTGGAACACATACAAAATGAAGGAGACATTATTTACGAACTATATACTTTTTTATTTCGATTATATTTCGATTGGTAGACGTTTGATAAGTTTTCATTAAGGTTTGCCACACTCCATGCATACGTTTCATCTGTTTCGATGGTCATCATTTATCGCTAGGTTGACTCCTTTACTAAGAAGCCGCGACCAAATGCGCGAATTTATGTAAACATGTCACGTAATGTCAATATATGTCTAATATATGCCATGTCAAAACCATGGACTTATTGCTAGTAACAGGACTGAGCACTAGGTATAAAAAATTGACATTCTAATATAAGTTCATAGGGTGTAGGTAACGCCCTATGAACTTGTATTTAATATTGAATATGGTCTGCCAGAGCTATCATATGAAAAACGAGTCGAGTGAGATAGAACTCGTATCGAACGAGATACGTGATTTCTTTGTCCCTTTGTAATCGTTCATTTCATAAGTAAAAAACATAATTAAAAGCAACTATCATACATAAAAATTAATAAAAGCAACTAGGGGAGACTGTTCCGTAACCGTATGGCTAAGGCTCAGTAACAAATAAAACAAAATATTGTTTAGTCAACATTTTTGATTATCAATCTTTCTACTATCTCTTTCTTAAACTTTACTCTTTCCTATTTTAGATAACGCCAACTCCCGCTATATATCGCCGCAGATGAGCTTTTAAATAAGCTTGAGCAACTTCAAATCAAAATTCGTTTATTTTTGGACTTAAATGTCAATCAAGAAAAACGACTTGCATGCAATAACACACCGCTAGCAGAATTTGAAATATACCAGAAAAATAAATTTTAATTACCTAATAACGATAATAAGTGCAGTGCATCATACGATATTACCCCAGTATACGGTTTTAAACAAACAAACAAACAAACATTGAATGTGCCAGCCGCATCTCCTCCTGGGTAGGTATATACTTTAAAAACCAGCTAAGGAATTCGAGAGTTTCAGTATTATTTTTTAATTTAGGCGATAACTCAAGTTCAATATTGGTAGCAATTCATGGTTGCAAAATACGCGACTTAACTAATATAAGTCCATACCTGTCATTTTCTACCATGAGAGAACAGAACCGGATGGCAATAATTTTAGTTGAGATTTAGTTAAGTCGGGATAGTTACGAATCGGGGCCATTATAACTGTTTAACAGGGGTATCAAAGCACTTATGTGTTTGATTTATAATGTGTGCAAAGCGCGAAAGTCTTCAAATATTTTTTTTTGTTACTGCTGTTTTGCTGACGTCTGATTGGTGGTCCACTGCTCGCAGAATTACGGTAATAAGTGCAGTGCACCATAGGATATTACCCCGGTATACGGTTTTGGAACTTTTGGAACGGTCTCCTTTATTCAAAAGGGACAGAGAGTTCACATCTAGCTATCTCGCATGGCACATTTTCTTGTTGCCGGAGCTCAGTCCTGTTAACATATTGTCCATGTCCGTGCCAGATAACTTTGCGGTTATGTATGGCGCTAGTGTCTTTAGAACATGACACTTTGGAGACTGGAAAAATTAGTTCCATTTTTCTTCACGCGCAAAGATATTTGGCACGGACTCATGGTCAAAACATGTTAGGGCTGCCAGGTGAAAATATTTTGCAATCTTATCACAGCGTAGTAGTTCTCCAACTGAAATTATATGACGGAAATTTGTAACTATTTATTCCATAAAAACTTAAACATTTAAAAAAATATACTAAGTGACCCACATCCAAAAAGCTATATACCTACTATTCACATTAAAAAGCTTGTAGCTGTAAAATTATTCTAATGTAATGTTTTTATCGCGGAACATTGACAGAAATTTCCGTCAATCAGGGGAACTACCCAGTACAAGGAGGTTTTATTCTGAGTATCACGGTGCAAAAGTCGGATTAAAAATATATATATTTAATCATTTATTATTGCACACAAATAACATCCCAATAAAAGTAAACAAAGAACCTGATACAGACAATGGGCCCGATTCGTAACCATCACGACTTAACTAAATCTCAACTAAAATTATTGCCATCCCGTACTCTTCCCTCATGATAGAAAGTGACAGGTTTGGACTTATTAGTTAACCACGAATTGCTACCATTGCTCTATAGAGAAAAATCTTACAACAGACGTTTTGAAGCAACCATTCACGGACTGGCAAACACGAAAAGCCAATTGCCGAATTCGGGGTTTGGCAGGTATGTAAAACGACCAATCGGCGGAGTGGTACTGATGAAATGCCAGCCCGCGAAGTGAGCAGTTTTTGATTCAACCACACCACGAAATGGCATAGAAGAAATGCCAGATACCGAACTAAATAAAAAAAACGCTGTCATGGGTCGTCGGGGCAACATGGATCGTGTCGGCGGAGATGAGTTGTCAGTGCGGGGAAGAGTTATCAGTGCGGTGCGGGGTGAGTTGTCAGTGCGGGGTGAATTGTCAGTGTGGGATGAGTTGTCTGGGCGGGGATGAGTTGTCAGAGCGCGATAAGTTGTCGGTGCGGGATAAATTGTCAGCGCATCATAAGTTATCTGTCACTGACAACTTATCCCCGCACTAACAACTCATCCCTGCACTGACAACTCATCCCACACTGACAACCCATCCCCGCACTGACAACTCATCCTCGTACAGACAACTTTTCCCCACACTGACAACTCATCCCCACACTGACAACTCATCCCACACTGATAACTCATCCCCTACTGACAACTCATCCCGCACATATAAATCATCCCCGCACTGTCAACTCATTCCCTACTGACAACTCATCCCGCGCTGACAATTTATCCCACACTGACAACTCATCCCCGTTCTGATAACTCATCCCGCACTGATAACTTAACCCCGCACTGACAACTCATCCCCGCAGACATGACCCATGTTGACCCGACGGCCCATGACATCGTTTTTTTGTAAATGTAGTTCGGGGTCTGGCATTTTGTCAATACCACTCCGCGGATTGGTCGTTTTACATACCTGCCAAACCCCGAATTCGGCAATTGGCTGTTTCGTGTTTGCCAGTCCGCGGAATGATCATCAATGATCGTTTTAGAACGCTCAATGGCCGAAATAAAAGGACATTTCGGGGATTGTGCGCTTTGCATTTGCCAATCCGCGAAATGATCCTTTTTTTCCGGCCAATGAGTGATTTCGGGGATTGTGCGTAACATATCTACTAACTATTATTAAGTTAGTAAAAAATCGTCCGTTTTCCGTGACAAGATAAAAAAAAACTAAAATTATACAAGTGGCAGCCCTAAAACCGTACTGATTTGGCAGATGTTTGGCAGACGCACGGGCGATTTTTTTGACATTCGCAGTTCGCACCGCCGGACGCCGAAACACGTGGCCTCTCTCCGAAAGACGTGGCCTCTCCCATACATTCCCATACGTTTGTTTTTTTCGCAAGACGCGCCGCCAGTTTTGACGCAAGAAAATTCGCGCATGTGAAAAAGACGTGGCTTCCGCCTAAGTTTGCGGGACGCTGTCCCTTACACCCCGTGTAGAATCCGAAATTTTCCCATCAATAAACATTTACTACCACATTATAGCTAACTAAGCTAACTAATCATCACTATAAACTAAACAACTTAAATATACCTTGCAATCGTACCGAAATCTGCAGATTCCGAAAACACGCCTAGAGCAATACATTAAATTGCCGGCAATATTACTCCTACAGAGTAATAATTCTGGGCAGTTACTATTAATTGGAACTACAATATCACTTTGGTATTACCATAAACAACGATAAACATACAATCTAATAGTGTTCTAAAGATTTTGTTCATTGGATGAGAAGCGATGCGATGCGATGAAAACTTGGCCGGCAATGTTTAAACAATGGTTGATACTGGCGTTAACTCATTTTAAGATAGCGCTGTCACTGTCTTAACTTTTACATAAGAACGAGATAGTAAATAAACACATTTCATTGACATTCCTAAACTGACATAAGATGCTTAAAATAAGGAATTTTAAGAAGTGAGCATAACATCAGATTAGGAATGTCAAAGTCATGTGTTTATTGCATTTTTATGTCAAAGTTGAGAGAGTGAAAGCAATATCTTAAAATTAGTTGGAAGTAAAAAGTACTTGCTATGGATTTTTATGACAAAAATCCCTAGTGTAAAGTTAGGCAGCAATATTTATTATTTGATAAAAAATGTTGTAGATGAATATTTAAATGATCCTTCCAATGATCGAAACAAAATGAGAAAACAAAACACTACAATTTTTTGCATCGTAACGCATCGCTTCCCATACACACGGGCCTTAACAGTGTTCTAATAAACAGCTTTAGTTCTAAGAAACAAAGTAGCCCCTTTGCGTCCATTTCTATTTGACACTAAATTTACTTTGAATTAAGGCGTAAGACCATGTCCTCAAGCGATTTGATTCGAACAGGCACTTACGAAGTCGGATTCTACTAACTTGAGTGATTAAAATAAGATTAGTTTTGTTATCTTGGGAGGTACTTATAAAAACTAAGTATATATGGGTTGTAAGGGACAGCATACCAAGAAACTGATAGGGGTTTCTCAGTCAACGAAACTGAACAACTTTCACCAGGAAATTCTTTCAGGAAATGAAAAAAAAATTATTGCTTTTCCATACACATTGTCTGATCGAGGTTGCCAATTTTAGGGGAAAGACAATTTTCATTTCCTGAAAGAATTTGCTGACTGAGAAACTACTATAATATCCGTTTTTGGTACGCTATCCCTTACCTACACCCGATATAATATGGCATGGCAAAGAGCAGCAGCGTCCCCTGTAAATATAAAATCTTGTAATCCTTCCAATTCGCTTGCCAAGAGTGGTAAGTATGGCAAACATACTCCTAAGTGAGGTGACCTACGTCCAGCGGTAGACTGTTGTGGCTGTTATAGTAATAATAGTTAAGTAGTTCTCACTTAAAGCGGTTTTATATAAGTGTGATTTAAAATCTACTAAACACTATTCTTTTTTTTTTTTGCACTGGGAGTTACAGCGATATAACACGCACTCTCGCAATAACTGTTATTCTTGTTAAATATATTGCTTTTTCCACTTTTAAAATCCTCGTTACATTTACGTGTTTCAACTTTACCAAAAACGTGTCTAAATTTTTTTATATTTTTATGACAAATAAGTACTAAATCTTGATGAAGTGTGTATATTATATACTGTACGCACACAATCATAAAAGGTTTTCATTCAAGAATCGCAAATGTCCATATAACAAAAGTGAAATGTCTATATCTAATTGTCGCACATTTAATAGCCGTAGCAACCAGGGATTTACTGATCCGTTCTGCCTACTCCGAAAAAGTCAAAGGCGTGATTTTATGTATTCTATCGCCCACGTTTGGTATCGCCCAGGGGCACAATCAGGCACGGCCCTGGTGAAATGATATCAGCCCCAGTAACTTACTTCACTCGTTGGCTGGGTGAAATCGAAATTAGGCAGATAGGCAGCCTTGTATCGTATATTATGAGTAATCTACATCTAATGTTAATAATATGAAGAGTTACTGTTTGTATATAGAGGGAAAGCTCTCCAAATAGGGACACGAAGATTTTACACTTTTACACGTTGAAAAGTACAAAATTTACATCGTTAAAACAAAGTAACAAGAACAAACAGTACCCATAAGTTATCCATTATTTTTTTATACTTGATACGTACTCTATAACAATGTATTTGCAGATAAAACATAAGAGATGGAATACATTTAATTCACCTTACAAATAACTTGCCATCTTTTCCGTTACTCTTTTCCTTTAGGAAACCATTTACAGTAATATTACTCGCTTAATTAATGTAAAGTATCATCGTTACAATTTTCTGGTTCTTTATACTGAAAAACAATTTAATTAAAGCATATCTTTCCCATACGCGGAGTGAGGGTATCTTAATCAAAATATTTGGGCAGCCGTTGGGATCGCAACAATTTCGGTCCGCCATTTTGTAATTATGCCCAAAACTGCGTATGATGATGATGTAGTTTTAACAGTAACATAACATGACTGAGTCCGTTCGTTTTATACGTGATTGAATGTATCGTCTTATGCTTAACTTGGGAAGAATACCTACGTAAAATTTTAAGAGCTGGTTTGGTCTTGCTCGCAGATTTAATTTGCTGTAGTTTCTTTATTGTGCTCTTCTTTAAAAATGGTTCAGTACTACATTCTTTAGTTTGCATTGGGTGTATGTATATCTGATACATCCTGTGTATAAAACAAATAGGGAAACCGATCTGTTCTGCGTAGAGAATGCCGTTAATCATCATCTGAGTTTGCTAAAATAAAGTGAGTTTTCCTGTAAAATTCCTGTGATGAAAGCAATCCTTCTGTTATTCATGTGTATACCATCTAGCAAACAAACCTACAATGGTATTTCATAATGAATGGTGATGAAAGCAGATTGGAGAAAAATACCCCAAAATTATTTAAATTTTGATTAAAATTCGGAGACTACACAAAAACCGTTTCGTAATTAACCTTTATGAGTGACAAATAACAATAAAATTTTATGCCATCTCGCATTGGTCATAATATTGCATTTTTTATTGAAGGTTAATAAGCCCTGTTCGAAGATTTTGAGACTTTTCTCTTTCTGGAAACCAATAACGTTTGTATGAGTAAAAAGGTTTTAAATGTACAATCACGGAATCTGACACACTTATGATACAAGTATGTACCTACTATATAATTCCGATACCTTTGAGAATACAACGTTCAAATAAAGTTACCGACTTCGGGCAACATAAACAACTACTAGTTTGGTCTGATATTATTTTCCCGTCAAAATAAATTTTGACTGATAATTTTCAGTGACTCAGGGACCTAGTCAAAATAAGTTTTAATGTAACATAACCACGTGTGGTCTTTTACAATAATAATAAGTTCTCTTAAACACGTAAGCCAGCATTAATGAATAATGTAAGGGCGGAAAGGTTGGCCACTGCTGTCACTACCGGTGACATAGCGGCATTTGCCACTCTCATTACCTCTCTCATAACTGTCTGATGGCGAGCTATGGTTGTATGGAAAGGGACCTGAAACTTAGCGTGTATACTATTTGAATTTATTACCTAACTTTCTTCTATCTGGCTTTTTAAATAAGTATGTTCAAATCTTTAGTAATTTCTTTTATTACAATGAGTAGAGAAAAAGTTTCATCAATTTATTTTTAATGATCTTATAATATCAATTAATTCAATGAAAGAAGAGTAAATAGATTTATTCAAGGCGTTTGATAGATTTGATCATCATTTTTTTACGTAAACTTAGCTCGCTATTTTAAAACTTCAGTTCAGCTCTTATAGGTGCCTAATACATCACGAACGACGCTTGCGCTCAATAATCGAACATCTTCCTGGGGTAATATATCTTCAGGAGTACTTTAGGGCGCTTTATTCAGATCCGTACTCTTTACGTTTTACAAAATGAATGACATTTTCGGTATTATCGCATGAAGAGTGCTGATCAATTGAAACAATTCTGCATATTAATAAAGTTGAAAAAAAGTTAAAGTTATTTAAAATTAACCCAGTTTTTTGACACGAGACATTAAATAAAAAAAAAAAGGAAAATTGTGTGATGTAGTCATAACAACAAGAAGAACATCGTAGCACTTGGTAGAGCATCAACTCATAACATTTATCCGCAACAAAAATAAAAGCCATCTCTATACTCACCAAGCCGGAGCTACAAAAGCGTGTAGGTAGGTTAAATAAATCTCGCATTACATAGTTACGCGCGGCCCGACAGATGTAATAATGATGTCATCTGCGTCACACCGCAAAATGGCTTTTGCAGGCGTAAAAGCGCCTGGGATGTAATATTTTATTAAAATACTTAAACAAGCTTTGAACGCTTGGGTAGCCTATGGACGAGATAAAGTTTAGGGCTTATACAAGATCTAACAGGAATGGTAGGTATATGCATTCTGAAGGAGGTGAATCTGCCCATGAAACTGAACAACTTTTCCCAAGGAACAAAGGTCGAATCACGATAAAAAATTATTGATTTCCCATGCAGATGATGCATTACTTATCAGCTGATAGCACATTCAGTATGGTAAGTCATTTTTTTTCGTATTTCGAGCTATGTTCCTTGGAAAACATTGTTCAGTTTTATTGGCAGATTCACATCCTTCACAAAATGTTTCATTATCGCGTTTTACAACACTGTTGATTTTGAATATTGTTTTTATTTAGTTTTGGGTCATTCTTTGAGAGGTCGAAATTTTCGGTCACACGCTTAATACTCTAATGATATAAAACGCACAGCTTAAAACTCTTTTTTATATGTTTGTTTGTTTAATTGACTACCTAGAATTCCTAATTTCAACATAATATTACAAAATACGTTAAACAAAACTTTAGTTAGAAACCTGAAATCGGGGTCAAAACTAGCGTTCTTCGCGTGTCACACTCTGCTCTTCCGAAATTGAAAAGCTTATAGCAATTTATTTACCTGGACTATGTCGTACTTTTTACCCATAAAAATGATCCTGGAAAACCACAGATTTATTTAAAATAATAAACTACACACATATTTAAACACCAACATTCACAAAACAAGCACTTTGTGTCGGTCACACGTTTTCGAGACTTTTGAGCGCGCGGTTTGAAACGACTCTTACGTCTCAACGAAGCTAACTATGACCAGGAAAACACTCCCGCCCTTTGCCAGTCCTGACATTGCATCTGAGGAAAGAGGACTGGTGACTCATCGCAGTTCCCGAAAAAAAATAGAAGGTGCTTAATTTTCGAGACCAACATTTTTCTACCTACGCAGATCACTCAAGTGGACATGTGTAATGTATGATAGAGTAACACTTTGAATCTGTTATTACTATTATTAACTCGTAAATATAACCGAGATTTTAGATTAATTTAAAAAAAAGGAATTTATTGCATAGTTTAGAGAGAAATTGCGAAAATACCCTAAATTCGGTCACTTGGGTGGCGTGATTTGGGTGGCATTTTGTCCACCAAAGCGACATTTCACACCACTCAAGTGACTTATCTTATTACTTAAACAAAATTCATATGAATACCGCGTTCTTATTGTAAAGTAATTAACGTAAAACATTATTTATGAAGCGTATAGTGATAATCTTGTCTAATAGCTCGTTTATTATGACTTTTCGTTTTAAAGAGAACATTTTTGTCTTGGCAGACAGCTGACAGATAATCCTTCGTCCCGGAACTTCTTCCTTGGCGGAAATCTCCTTCGGACATACTCAGGCTCCCTGGAGAGGCAATCCACGGGGCCTGCAACTACCCCTGGGTTCTTATTTAGCTACCCTCCGCGGTCAAGCCCACCGGGTGAGACCTCATGGCAAGTCGTGCAATGAACTGGTCGATGTTCTCCCACTCGAGATCTTATTCTCATATATATTGGAGTCTTTATTGCCGATCGGACAGTTAAGTTTTCCTGGGCTCTGATCTTCTTTTTCAACAAGTTGCACGCGAGAGCGTACCAAGCGGGCGCCGCGTACGTCAGCCTGCGCGCAAGTACGTTTTGAGGATGTTGAGCTTGGTTTTCGTGGGCAGTTTGCTATCTTGCCGCAGTTTGGCTCGGGCTGCCTTGACTTGTCCCACCGCGTTCGTGTTTTTTCATGGTGAGGTTCCTGTCTATGGTTATACCGAGATGTTTGACAGGGCTTTTGAACTCCTGTCCATGGAGGCGAAGTGGGGATGGTAAGTGGCATCTTCCTATGATTAGAGCCTGTGTCTTGGCAACGTTTGCTTTCACGCGCCAATGGCTCAACCAGCCTGGGAGCGCGTCGACCGTCGGCTGCATTTTCTTGGCTGCATGCTGTGGTTTGTAGGATGCTGAGATGAAGGCCGCATCGTCAGCGAATAGAGCCAATTAAACGTCACCCACTCTGGGTATGTCGTCCGTGTAGATGGAATAACACGCCGGGGAGAGACAGCCAGCTCCCTTGAGGGACTCCCGCCCCTGTCTCTGAGGAATGACTCGATGGTCTTGACGATCCTTCTGGGTGTTGAGGATTTCGACAGTTTGTAGACGAGCCCGTCGTGCCACACCCTGTCGAATGCCTTTTCCATGTCAATTATTACGAACACCGAGTATTCCATCTTGTTCATCCTCGTAGCTATGTCATGGTCACTCTAGCAGGTTAGAGAGTTGTGGAATGCTCTAAGCGAAACCCGAACTGTTCTGGTCTTGGGTATGTGAGGCAGGATAAACTGCTCAAACACTTTGGAGAGCGTTGGGAGCAATAAGATGGGCTGATAACTCTCCGGGTTGGCCAAGTTCTTGTCTGGCATCGGAAGCACAATGATTTTTGCGCTTTTCCATGGTGTGTGGAAATGACCAGTTCTGAGGATTCCGTTGAAGACTTGGGTGATTGCTTAAACGGTCTTCTTGGGTAGATTTCCCTCAACTCATGTTCGATTCAGTTGGTGGTTGAGATAGTTCTTTAATGGAGGGAATCTGGTGAAGAACTTTCTGGTGTGCTTCTTTTCCTCTAGCAGGTCTCGCAAGTGTTGTGGGAGTAGTGGTTGCATTTTGTTCTTGGCTTGAACATCCTTAAGCTTTCTCCAATCACCACAAAATGGTGTGGTGATTTTAGTGGTAGCTTGGTCGATTTCTCCAGGGGTCGATACGGGATGGTCCAGTTGGAAGGTTTCCATTTAACGGTAATAATTGCAGAAATTGCGACTATGCCTTGAAGGGTTTTTCCGTTTACTTATTATAATGTAAGAGATTTCAGGATAAGATTTGCAGTTCGCATTTAAGTTTTTGAAGTAAACAAACTGTTATAATATCATTAAAAGTAATCAAAAAGGATATTAAACTCATGCTGACGGTGGTAATCTTTCACTTTTTCCTCATAATAATAACAAGGTCACTCGAGTGGCACAATATGTCACGTTTGGTGGCATCGAAAATTTCGAAAATTAATTCTGTTGTAACCTGTGGTTAGATATGAGTAATTTTTTGTAATTAAACTTTTATTGATCTCTTTATTATTCTCCAATATAAAAAAATGGCAAAAACGCACAAAAAAAATTCGCCACTAAAGTGACCCGAAGAATCATTTCTGAAGAACGACCCTTGTAGTCCTAGATATCAGTATCAGTAGAGTAAACTAGAAGTAAATAAATTTAAAATATTTTACTATGCTAGCAGACATACATCACAAAGGTTTCAAGACATGTTTAGGACAATAGTATCTATAAAGAAAACATTAAAAAAAAAACTTTTATTTTTCATAGCTCGTATTCTATCAGCTCCAGAGGCCAGCCAGACATGATTAAACAAGTGATGAGACTTTATAATGAGCCATCCATTAATACGAGTATATCAGATTCTTTTCAATTCATACATATCAAAAGTAATTGTAGATACCTCCTTTATTGTATAGATCTCCTTTAATAAATAATTGGTACTCTCAAATCTATTAGGATTCCCACGAGATTGAAGACATGTTATTGAAAAATGTCTTTAATAAAAAAGAAACTACACAGATGCCATTATCAATCACAGAACAGTAATGATTTGACCACAATGGTACCTATACTTGCCGGTATTTATTTTATTTCTTTCTTTTACTCAGATGAATCCATCCTTCACAGTACAAACCACCACACAGTATAGTATAGCTCTATTGCTTCATGTTCCTATGCTAGACATTTCTTTTCTTGTATCAAGCATTATCATCTTCATCGTCATTATCGTTATCATTAAAATCATCATCACCATGATCATCATCACCTATGTCGAAGGATGATTTGATAATTCGATCTTTTGAGAAAATCCTTGGAAAATTGTGAAAACACGGATGATTAGACAATGGTGAAAACATTTCTCAATCTTTATCTCTCCGATCCATCGGTATAATCACAGGTTACTAATGAGCGCGATATTCTGTGGTATAATCTTCAATCAATCAGATTAAGTTTCAAAATCCTGTAAAATTTATGTACCGTACTACGCAATATACTGAACTTTCGTTGTATTCACCATTTAATCATTTAGCTCTGTAAAATATACGTTATGAGTATGAGTCGTCATCAATTTGTACGTTCTTATTTGGTGGACTGTACGTTCGCTCTTAATTGATACGACCATGTTCAGTTTTTTGTTGGCATCAAGATGATCTTTCAACTTTTTTTCGTACACAGGAATTAATTGATGCCCAAATATAAATGAAATCAGTTTTGCCGTTACCCATTATATTTCGATTTGCGGTTCAGATATTGGCCATTATTTTTTTAACGATCCAACCGCCTTTTGTTAATTTTTTTTGTCGAGCTGGTTTTTGTTGGCACAAAGTAATTCTTTCTCCTTTTTTATTTTTTAATTGGTAGGTAGCCCGTAATCCTTTTTCTTTGTCATAAGAATTTTATGTTACAAACAGTTAGTCATCATCATCAAGTTAGTGACATGTAGAGTATAACTATTTTTTGTTTGACATTATTATAACTAACTTATAGATGTTTTCACCCTTATTTTATTATCTTTACATTTTCCTTTGAAATTTTTTTGACTACCTATTCATTGATCAAAAATGGTGTCGCACTTAGTCGGACTTAGTTTGTTTATATTTATTAGTTAAATGTAATTAAATTAATACAATATTAAACGAAATAAATAGGTATTACGGGCGATGTTCGTATATCTCAAAAATGAAGTTGCGAATTCGTGAACCTACGTCACCAGTGCACTTGGAACAATAGAAAAATGTTTAACTAAGCAAGAAACTTCCCCTTATTGTCTTACAGAAGGAAAATAGCTATTCTTTTGTTGAAATCAAATGGCTATGGACGTTATTGTGACGACACCAGCTTATATCACACACACGGATGACTCCATAGTCATGATTGAGATGTAACGGCGTATGCCAAATTGGATATGATGATATTGCGGTGTGGTACAGACGAAATATGTGCAAGTTTTTTTTTCATGTATATGCGTATGTAACCTTTACGGGATAGATAGAGCATAACGACCTCATAATAAGGGTATTTTCTCTACGTCTGACAAAATTTAAGGGTCATATTTAGAATTTTCTTCACCTCTGTAGAAGACATAAAGCTACCATTGACAAATGGACCGAGTACAATTAATAAGAACGTGTGCATATGCTACAGATCCTAAAAAAGCTATGTATAGTGATCGTACTACGTTTTCAGCTACAGTTGTCAGCTCATCGCCTAAATTGCAATGCCTACACCGTAATCCTCGTCTCCCTCTTCTGATTCTTACAGCGTATTCCCGAGATGATAAATCAGCTGGAAGATTTTAAATATTTTTATCTCTCTTAGTACATAATGAATTATTATGTTCTTACAGTCATCCTTTATCTCTGTGCATCTTCAAAGCTTTTGCCCCTGGTTCCAAAGAGCACTTACTCTTAGAGATTAGTCTAGGAATCTTCCTAGGTCGTAGTAAAGTTGTGCCATAACTTGCAGGCGTCACAACCAGTAGCCGACATCCTGGTTACCGTTAAATACCAAGGACGTGGCCTGTTGTACCTCTACGGCTTTTACTAAGGGTATTCGGTGCTTCCATTAATTCGCTGGTTCTGAACATCATCTCAAAATTTGTAAAAAAAAAATTACTATATATTTTTTTGAAAATTTGGAACATTATTGAACATGGCTAAGAAACTTATTATTTTTTTCCTAAGAACAAAAAGTCAGAATAAGGAAAAAAATGCCCTTCCATTCCATACAAGTAGCTTCAACAGCTTGACTATGGTTACCTCAACTTATTTGATTTCTTCCATGCTGTACGGGGAGCGGCAGGAATAACATAGAATGTGCGCTGGTTGCTTCTTCTCCCGGGCATGGTGTAAAAAACCAGCACAAAGGGATTCGAAGGTCACAGTGTATTGTAATTTAGGCGATGGGCTGACAGCCTCCAATAAAATTGCACATTTCAATCTTAAATTGCCCTTAATATTTGTCTACCAGGCGTTTACGCTCTGCCTACCCCGTGAGGGATAAAGGAATTATCATTATACATGTAATTCGTTCATCAACAAAAACAGAACATGGTTTTCACACCTATAGTAAGGGAGAGAATCTTAAGTCTAATAATCGGCTTGTAGAGACTAGTACCTATCTGCATTTATAATCAATATCATTTTGCTTGTACGCCGTTACTTCGAGCCCTTAGGATGACCATTACTCAGACCTTAGTAGGAGAGAACAGGGCAGACTCGATGGAATGTATGAGCGATAACTTTATTAGAAGCAGTTCGGCGTATTTTGTGGCTACTGGTTAAGCTTAGTGGCTTGGAGGTCTGAAATACGGTAGCTCAAGATAATTAGGTACGATTTGTTTATTCTTTATTTACAAAATTTAAATATGGGTGGTGTATTTTGGATTATAATTTAGGAATATGTCAATTAAAATCCAAATTCAAGGCATCAGACACCTTGAATAAAACGAACATACCTATGAAATTCGAAAACCGAAAAATGAATTGGTTCGTGGTGAGATTTGAACCATGACCGAACCACTTAGCCTAACTTAACACTTTACCTAACATTCATTTTTCTATGTTTACTGCCGGTCTTAGAGTGACCACAGATTCAGCAGATCTATCTCGGTTTTGTGCGAAAGATAACATAAATTGAGTCGTATCTGGATGTGTCTATGGTCACATTAACGCGTATAAAGAATCCCATAAAAACGTAAATTTTCAAAGTACGAAAACACATAAAATATATAAATCGTACTCGTAAAATATATAAGTACTTACTTATTTTTTGTCACAAAAGACGACATTGCTCAAACATTTTTATACGCAAGACACATGTTTTGCCACCATTTTTGTAAATCGTCCGAAGTTTTTTAGACTGTGACATTGCTCAGGCCTTAATAAGGACCTTTTGTTTTTTATTCTTTTTATTTTCACGAACAATGGAGGTTATGTAACTCCCTTTTTTAACATTTTTGAGGTCTGTTTTTAAAAGGGCGACGTTGTATTTTTTTGTAGTCATGCATTGTATGTTTATGCCTTTGTTTAGTTTAGGTAATGTTTTGTTAAAAATTAAGGTTCTATTTTTTTTTATGCTCTTCATTTTAGAATTAATATAGTTTGGCTTGGCTTAGCTTAACCACATTCCTAACACATTTAAATATTAGGTATTTAGAAAATTGCAATCAATTACCACTTTACGCGAACGAGAGTGATTTAAAACATTATATTTTTAATAATTTTTTTTTTTTTCGAATTCTCATATTTAATAGGTACCTACCTATATTGTGACCTGGCTATCACATCCCCAGCACAATCCACAAGAGCAAATAGTAGCTGACCTAGAATAGCTACATATACACTCGGCACGTGTTGGAACGTGACAGAATCTAATCGAGGTAGATTTTCAATTTCCTGTATCAGGAGTTGGTGGGACCGTGGGACGTGGCCGGTCTTTTCCCTTCCCTTGTCGGAAATAAACATCTACTTTTCTAAAGCCCTCACATGATACAATACAGTATAAAATACCAAAGTTTACCGACATTGTGTGATAGTTTTTTTTAGAATGTATTATTGAGCCTAACATACCCCATACCAGTCACCATTATCAAATATGTTTTATATTCGCAACCATGCTTGTTATGTCATTGATATTGCATGATATCTGACAGCTCGTACAAGTTGTACAACTCAGGTTGAATCGTTCCTTTGTTTTTACAAAAGGTTTTTGTGTGTTAGTAGGTACTATTTGCTTCTTTTTCAGGGCACTCTGTAAAAGTAAGTAAAAGGAAGCTAGTGTTTCTAAGTACTTATTACAATTCAGATAATAGGCTCTTCTTCTTCTATCGAGTGTGTTTCCGATTTGACTAACGCCCCTTTTTAGACCGCCTTATAAATATAAAAGTTATATTGTTATTTTGAACGGGATTATTACCCCAATTAAGTATATTTATTTATTGTTACCTCGATATTTCAAAGCATTTACATGCTCCATGGTCACGAGTAGACTGGAAAGGTGAATGTTGACGTCTTCTAAGGGAAACCATATCAGTCTACGCTCTTTCGATCAAAGAAAGTTTTTTTTTCTATTCAAGTTTGTCATAGAAAACTATTTTTTCATTCACTCCTTTGCAGATTTGAAATTCGAACTCAACATTTTGTCACCACTCCGAAACATTTTAAAATTTGCACGACGGCCGCGTCCACAAAATTACGAATCCTTTGCCGTAACATGGCCGTAACTCTTTGATTTATGAATGGACATGAGGGGAATACCCTACTGTCCCCGTGGATGGAACTTTCGCTTTCGACCAGACGAACCTTACGTGACTTGAATAGATAGTACTTCCTTAGTCTACATTCATGTCTTTGTTCTTGACTTACGAACGGCTTCTTGGTCCAGTTTTTTGCGCTCTAAAACTACGCGCCTATTTCTCTACGGGGTTGAAAGGTTGGCAACGTTATATTAAGGCGTATAGAGCCGGCAAATTAGCAACTAGGTAGATTTCAAGATTCATGCAACTATCGCCCGTAATGCCCTAGAAATATCGTTCAAATCAGCGCGCTACGGCTTGCGATTACATACGGGCCATGTCAAAAACTCCATAAGCGACTGTATGCGCACTCGACCATACATTGCTTAATTTTGGGCCTTTGCAGTAATGTACTTATTACCAAGAGGTTCTTAATCAATTAAACCGCGATTACCTACAACGTAATGTAATAAGTACTGGTATTCTCACGCACCGATGGAACACAGCAAGCTGTTTGGCGCCGAACTCCGGTGAGAGGGATTTTGCACACATCAGAATTGCCCTCAATGTCTCCTTTGCAATTCTATCACTCTCGACTAAAGCTCACATAACCAGCCGTCTTTTACGGAATTATATGCATCACGCCAATGAAGTTAACACGAAGTCCCGTACGTAGCATACTAATCATATGCAAATAAAAGGACTTTGTGGAATTTTTAGCGGTAAAGGTACTGAGGTAGTATGTAAAGGTACCGTTGAAGCTTAAACCCCTGGGACAAACAAGAAAAGCAACATTGTAAAATTTAAAATCATAATTAGGTACATAACAGTTGAAGTTGTTAGAACAAGAGGATGAAGTCATAAGGAACTAAATAAACAGACAGATGGGCACAACATGGTTGTAGTCAAGTGGTAGCATACTAAGGCCCGTATTTATAATCAGCTCTCAAGAGTGACAGCGAGTTTGAGTTCGTATCAGACATGTCATTCCAGTACAAAATTATCTGTCAAATCCGCACTCAATATCGCTCTCAATCTTGAGATCGCTTTATAAATACGACCCTAAAAGATGTAAGCATAGAAGACCTATAATCTTTCCTAAAAGAATAAATACTAAAAGAAGCGATTTCTGCATCCGCGGTCTAGAGGTCTGAGCCATGGGTTTGATTCTAATGAAGAAAAACAAAATTAACATTCTGTCTAAGTGAGATTTTCTGCAATGCTTCGGAGGGCACGTTAAGCTATCGGTGCCGGTATTTGATAGTGTCACATAAACCACGTGAGAGGTCAGCGGTTTAAAAACTCTGATACTAGGGTCCATTAGGCCGATTCAAAACCCAATCCATAAGAAGAAAATAAAGCGGTTTCACTCGAAATAATAATACTGGGTAATATTACTTTAGATGTTACTAATTTTGCCCTGATTATGGAAGGTTCTTCAGCTAAGTATCTACTTCATTGACTTTATTCGGTAAACACAAATTCTCTAAAAGTCTGCCAAAAATAAACAAACATTCCTCAAACCTCTCGTTTTGAGTGTGCACGAAATTCCTGAAACCCCGCAAACTTTTATCAAATTTATTCAGCAGATGTTTATCCCTTCCGCACCATCGACATCGACATCTCAAACTTCAGGCTTCCACTCATGGAAAACATAACTTTTCAGTAATAAGGTTATTTTCCGCTCTTATATTTAAATGCTTCCATGGAGCTTCCATGCTGGAAAAACATAGAATGCGCCAGCTACATCTCCTCCCGGGCATGCTGTAAAAACCAGCTAAGAGATTCGAGGGTTTCAGTTTATTGTACTTAATTTAGGCGATGGTCTGACAACCTATCACTACAGCAATATTATGCAGATCTATCTTATACAACGCTCGACGCTCTGCCTACCCCATTAGGGATAAAGGCGTGATTTATGTATGTATGTATATTAAAATACAATTGAATTTGTAGAGGCTTTTTTAATTAATGCAATGTAAAATGAATACTGCAGTTTAACTAACCCACTGAACAAAATTAATCTGAAAATGTGGAGGAAAAACCGACGCTTGAGATTGTAGGACAAGTTTTATAGCAAACAAATTGAAACTGATTCCATGTTTTATTCATGTCTTGTCTACAAAACAGTGCAAGGTACGTGTATTTGTAAATACAAATAAACCAGGAATCAAAGTATTTAGGGACGTGTTGAGGGAATTTGGACCCAAGAGTTTGGACTTCAAAAGTGCGTACCAAAGTCCTAAGATTTCAAGAAGGATTTTTTAGTAACACAGAGTAGTTAGTCCATGGTAACACGAAAGAAAAATGTTTTTTTTTAAGTACTATGAAATGATATGAAACAGAAAACTGAATTGTTATATATTTTGCCCAGTTTGATTGCGGGATGTATCTCCTATATTGTTTAAAAAGAAATAGGATTCCGTGCTTCGGAAGGCACGTTAAGTAGTCGATCCCAGTCGCTGTCTGTGATAGTGGTTGTTAAACAAACCATGTCAGAAGCCTATTGTTTGTTTCTAAAAATCTAACACCAGGGTTCGTCGGATCGTTCATTGACTCGAAAACCTACTCGATTTGAAGAATAGAACCACCTTGATACCTTCCACCAGAAATTTCACGTGCGCTAGGAATTAAATCAAGTAGTTTTATCTAAAACAATGATTCTGAATCCACTCCTGGTCCTATGAAAGGCATTCCGGCTGAAGGAAACTCATTTACCCCGGAGATTGTGTTGGAGGAACTCTTCATTTTGTTTGCGATCCCGTTTTCGAGGAAGGATTCTCGGACAAATATTTTCGAGTACAATCAGGACGCCCCTTGTCTTCATACTACAAATACCAGTAGCTACTTTCTTTGTTTAAATACAGGGGATGTTCTATCAAGACTTGATAAGTTCTATCAAAAGAAGAAGAATAAAAATTAAAACGAAATTCTAGCTCCTTGGCTATTGTTTTCTTGCTTGGCATTTTTTCTTGTTTCTTTCACATTCACGAATCAACTCATTGTTTAGAAAACATTATTCGATACTGTCAATTCAAGATTTTTATTAATTATTTTTATTTTTTTATATTTCTTTAGTATTTATTATTAATCAAACAAACAGACTGTTGTTATATTTCCAAGTATTTGGTAGTTGTTGAAGTAAAGACATAAATAAATTGAGAAATGTAGCAATAACTACAAAAATACAGCGGGTTGTTAATCTAACTTATCTCTATTTAAATTTAAAGGTTTGAAGGTTTTCTTCTTTATTTTATTAGAGAAAATTCTCATTTGAAATTGTCGAGAAAATTTCTATTTGACGTGGATAAGAAAATACTGCTAAGTCTTGGAGTTAATTGAACGTAGAACTACAATCTAGACATTTGCTGGCAAATATTTGTAAAATATCTGCCTATGAAATATAAAGTCAGAAGTCAGACTTCAAAGTTTATTTTACTGTTTAAATATTGAATATAAATGAATGTAAGTTTTCCTTTTGCATGCAAATATTGAATTTGATTGGATTAATATATCTAAAATGCTGTATTAATTTGATATAGTAGTTGAAAGTAGCTTTTTCTGATACAGTAAAAAAAAAAAAGGTCTGAAGCGGGCTTCAAACTACCTTGATAGCCCTCAAGGGTACGGTCCAATTCGTAACACCACCTGAAACGATCTTTTCTCATGCTAAATAAACATTCTCTGAGTGAAGTAAACACGATTAGTCTAGAAAACGAGACGTTTGTTACACTTGAACGCGTTTTCGGGAAAATATAAGATATTTATCTGGTAATAAAGATAGGTTTTTTTAAATTAAATAGGTATCTATAGTAAGTCAAGTGTGATGACAGATTCTGTTTTGCTGCAGACTTACCTATTGCCCATATAATTGTGTAAAAAATATAACATGCGCAAGATTTTTGTATCAAGTTCGATACCCTTCTCGTATCCTTAAGTCAGTTTTGTGAAATTTCTAGTATCATTCAAATCCATCAACGCCATCCTATATTCCATAATAGCACCTTGTGCTTTTCACAAATTATTTATTTTACTATGGTATCTTCATGTACTATAATCTTAGGGTCGTATTTATAAAACGCTCTCAAGATTGAGAGCGATATTAAGTGCGGATTTGACAGGTCGTTTTGTACTGAAATGACATTTCTGATACGAACTCAAACTCGCTGTCACTCTTGAGAGCTGATTATAAATACGGACCTCAAATTGAACTAAACCTTAAACTTACTCGAAATAAGGTTTCAAATAGGCCTCAGCATTGAGGGGACTTAATTTCTGTATGCAAAGTAGTATCCTTAATATATCACAGTAAGCCATGTTAATGCCTGTACCTAGTTTGAAACTAGCAACCATGTAATCCGTTCGTTGTTCGTAGCAAATCCATGATTAACTGCTACACGGCGATCATGCCTCGCTAACAGCCTGTTTTCATCTTAATCCTCTTATAAACTAGCCTCTATAAAATATATTATAGTAATTTTGTTTAAATGTTCATTATTGTACTGTTTAGTTATGAATAAAGTAATTAGTTTTTTGAGTTCATAGTTAATTAGATGCCACTTCTTTGATTTAGATTTAAATTATGATTTATAACAAAAATTTTTTTTGCCGTGTCGCTGTCTGTATGAGGCAAATACCTAACTATCTATAGAAAATGTATGTTCGTTTATTTTTCGCTTGGTCGCCTATCATGTAACTGATTGAACTGACTTCAGATGAAACCTTAAAGTCACAATTTCGTTCAAATTAAGTTAACTTACTTAATATTTCAATATATTCAATCTCCCTTCATCAGCAGTCAACCTTTAAAGTGTTTAATATCTATGTCGGCCAACAATTCCGCATGGTGTTGCAATAACTACAGCATAAAGATGATTGTCGGAGCACACTTTCCCGGAGCGTCGCGTGCGCAGATCCGATCTATGGAGCCTTCGGCCTTACTGTCATTGTAGACGGACTGCAATCAGTTTGCAACACAACTGCAAAAAACAACAGTTTTTTTTAAAGGTATTCACAGTGCTAACCTGTGTCGTGATTTCAAATGCTAGATGTGTTAAAGTTGGTTCACGATAATATTTAGGTTCATGTTTTACTATTTGTTGCTGTGTCTCATTATTATTATTATTCTTTATACGAGATGGGTGTGCCAAAGGGTGGCACAAATGTTAGGTCAAGAATGAAAAGCGCCTTATTTTTTTTTTTTTTGCTGGATACTGAAATGGGAACTGTGCTTCTTTTACCGGGCAATGTCCGGCGAAAATACTTTAAAAACATAAATAAAATGGAACCCAAAAATGACCATTTATTATTATCATCAAAGAATCTTCCTTCTTCTTTAAAAAATATATATATTGCAAAAGTAGTTATCTCAACGGCTTCTTCTTCTATCTCAATTGCTTCCATGCTGGACTGGGAGTGATAGAAAAACGTAGAATGTGCCAGCTGCATCTCCTCCCGTGCATGCTGTAAAAATCAGCTAAGGGAATCGAGGGTTTCAGTGTATTATAATTTAGGCAATGGGCTGACAACCCGTCACTATAGCAAATATACATAATCATCATCTGTACTGCGATTTGCAGTTTCTATGTGGTCCTTCTGAGTAAACAATTTAGGTATTCGGCCTTACAATACTGTTTAAGTTATAGGCTATTTATAAATATTTATTGAATAATGGAAATATTATTACTTCGAATAATAAAGAGAGTGTTTATGAAATGGATGGTGTAAACTTTACACTGTAAAGGTTTCTATCTCCTTCGATATTTAGCTTTCCTGCTACTGAAAACAAAAATAGATGCAATATTGTTCCTTAAAGTAGGTATATTGTTGCTTGTCAAACTTTTTACGTTCAAAACTGAGAATAGTACTCTTTCATAAAAAGATGTAAAAGTTTAATCAACTCAGCAGCAACACATTTACGTACCTACCAGTTCACCTGCACACATACCTAAAAGTACATGAAGTATCTAAGGGTCGTATTTATAAAGCGATCTCAAGATTGAGAGCAATATTAAGTATGGATTTGACAGATCGTTTTGTACTGAAATGACATTTCTGATACAAACTCAAACTCGCTGTCACTCTTGAGAGCTGATTATAAATACGGGCCTAAGTACAGTTTTGAAGCTCTATTATCAAAGTGGTTTGCGCAATTTGAGAGTAAAATAAGATGACAAAAATGTCGACAAAATAAGCGCTTTTTTTCACAGTTTCGTTGGGATATCGAGATAATCCCTTTTATTTTAACTAGTTTTCTGTAGCTTACACCACTTCATAATAAACCAGTAGCAAGATGGCAGACTCACAATATATTCTGCGCAATTTATCGACACAAGGAATTATTTCTCGATGAAACTCTAAAGCGGTACAAAATACTATGACTCCAGACTCCAGGGTTGGACTAGGGGTAAGATTTTAGTTCTTTAGTAAATTCAATAATAAGGTTTATTATTGTGACGTGACTGATGTTATGACTCAGATTCTGGGGTTATTAATCAAAATTGAACGCGTAGATTTTTTTAAATATAATTTTTTTTTGTTCTCGGAGCAACATATTTTTTGTTTGCAGAACGCCCAAGATATAACAATTTTTTTAATTTTATCAGCCAAATAATTTACTTTTTTTTGTCATCTGAATCGTTATAGTTTATTTATCTATTTATATAATCTACATCATCTAGATCAAAAGTTCTAGCATTTTTAATCAATCCAAAAAATCTTAAACGTTTCGTTCTCCAAATCGCAAGGATTATTGTATCCAAATTCAATCCAGCAAATTGTAAATTAAACGACAGGCAGTAAGGCAAAATTCATCCGAACAAAATTTGAATTCTATTGGATCCCGGATTTCAGTAACTGCTGGTTCTGAGTGGGATTCGAAAATGTTCGAGTCACCCGCGAGGACATAGGTTTGATTTTGTTCAAATAGAATTGAATCGGTTAGGATAATTTTCAGAACTTGCGTTTAACGTTTCATTCGAAACACGGAACCACCTTTTATTAGTACCTATCCTGGTTTTCTTAAATGTGCCTTAGAATAATTTAGAGGAATAATTAATTGTTTATCTAAATTAATCCAATGTAAACAATATTGTAAAATTTATTTTAGTAAAAGTTGACACTAGAAAATTAAGACAAAATATTATAATAGGTAAGTAATAAAAATAGCAGTCCAATAAATTAGGTTCTAAATAGTTGTATTACATTATGAGTCAACCGTCCCTAAAAATAAAATGTTTATTCAATGTTACCAAAATGAGACCTCTCATCTTTTAAATTTGTTTACGGTTGTGTGCATTTAGGTCTACAGATTATTCATTTTGCTTAAACATAAATTTACAGGGGTCCGACTTTGTGGATGTCTCCAAACCTTACTCCTTTTACAAAATTTATTTCAAACGAAAACTCTGTTTCTGCTATTCGATTTCGTATACATAATAGAGATCTTGTTCGAATGATATTGTGAGCGACGCGCTAAAACCTCATTATCGTTTCGGCCAAGTACTATATTCCAAATTCGCAGTGACAGTGATTTTTATATTTTTCATGTTTTTATTTGAATTAATTATTTTATTCAGTTGTCGAAAAACCTTGAGAGTAAACAAACGGATGCGAAAACTTGATATATTGGAGTTCTCAATTTTAATAGAAAAACGAACCAGCTCGCGGAGATCCGCAACAGATATGACTCATATTTTGTGAATGTTGTGTCGTAGAAATGGTAACGCCATTTCTGTCGCATCCAATCTTTGTTTCGAATTTGAACATACAATCCTTGTGGAGATTTATTCCATTCCCGCGAATCGAATCTACTCTAGGTTTTGTGTTTCGTCATATGTATGTACATGGATGACTGTCTTTTATTATGGCTTCGGCTTTGTGGTTTTCTTTTGTGAACACTATAGTTTCCAATTATATAGTACTTGTGTACGTATCTAGCATTCGTATGTTCAAATTGAGGTAACTGATTTCTATACGCGGTAATCAGCGATAGGTATACCTATGCATTCGCCCTCAGAGGTTGAGAGTCTGTCTGTCTGTTACTATTTCTCTCAAATATGGCTGAACTGATTTTCGTGCATTTTTTTTTATTAGCTGGTGGATGTTTCTTGGCTGTGAAAATCCGTCATGGGTATTAAAAAAATTTAATTTATAAATCGACGGTTCAGCAGTTTCAGCACTATCCTGAATCCCCATATTAGTGTGAAATCCAGTGCTACCCAACCTGTACTTCGATACAAATATTTTATTGTTATTGGAGCATAAGCGCTTCTCGTACCGATAAGTGAGATATTTTATTGATTCCACGAGTTATTCGTAGCAGATCCGGTGGTGTATTGAATGATAAATTATATTTGTGGATGTGGATTATGGTTTAGTTGGATTTCTGGAAAACTGCTTTAAATGGATTATACTCGGAAGTGATGTATATTTCAAAGCATATTTTCTAGGATTTTGACGGTTTTCCATATAAACAAAAAAAATTTTACGACAGTTTCTAACAATCTAGTTACACCTAGTACTATTATATATTCTGTGGTTACACCTTATTTTAATAAGGGTGAAAAGTTGATACTCTATGGCCAGTTTTAACTATACAAAAAAACCTGCAGCTATTTAAAAAGAAAGGTTAGACTAGACGTTGTTTTATACTTCTTTTCGCTTGTCTAAATGCTATGTTCTTCTTTTCTTCGAACCATTCATTCTACTAAAACTTACGCAATTAGTTCTCAGCTACCTACCTTTCCTTCACGAGGGATACAATGTAATAATACAATATAACCCAATTTTTCTTGTCGACTATAACGACTACATATTAGATACTTACTCTATTACTTTCATAATAGGATTGTCTCTTCATCTAATTAAGGAAATATCCCAAACTACACAATATAGGGTATAACAGACAAGCTTACTTACTTTTTGAGACAAAAAAAACCTCACAATGATAGTAGGTACTTCACAATTTAATTCAAGCAATAATGAGTCCCATAGATTTACTAATGGTAAGTCCTTTTCTTTTTTTTCTTATCTCGACTCTACCCTTTTGATTCTGAAGCCCGCTACACACTATGCCGCCGCGCGTGCCGCCCGCCCGTCTGCAACGCCGGCGGCATAGTGTGTAGCGGGCTTTAAGCTAAATCGTTCACAGCACGAGGACTTATAAACTCCAAAAGTTTCTCAAATTACACTATAACATCTTATATAACTACATAGTACCTACAGAGTAACCTTTCTCGTCGTAGGAATAATCGCAATGGTAGAGACCCTACTGAAATTCTACCTGTTTCCATTGGTTTGATAAGGGTTCTGTAATAAGACGAAATTGGATTCTTGGGGTACTTCCGGTAAGTAAGGTTCTCTGAACTTAATATCATGAGAAATGAATAATATTTCAGCTATCTAAAAAAAGATGCGTATTACAGATTTTAGGCACAGTTTTTTTTTTATAATTTTGGACATCACAAGCTAAAATATGAAGTCTCTTCTGTAGAAATGCCCGAAATCGAAATTTGTAGTAATTTGTATGGATATGTTTTCACTCGGGAGGGCGTTATCACCTGTGCTTCTTACCTTCTATAAAATAAAAAGAGAAAAACTGACATGGCTGGTAAACTTAAAAAGATCGAAAGCCAGTTACCTCAAAAAATAAAATTACTTTGAGGAAAAACCAATTGTTATTTATGTTAAACGAGACATGATTCCGAAACCACATTTCACGGATTTTTCACCGGAAAATAAAGAAATACGATGTGACGTTTCACATTTTCATCTGCGGAACGTACTCGTACGCGTCAGCAAACTGATATTTATGACATTTTATTGCAAGAAATACCTTTATTTATGAGCAAATGTAAAATGTATTTTTACGGATTTTCCTGTAGCCAATTTTCCTGCTTACATTTTCATGGTAGGAAATGTAATTGTAATGAGACGTATTTATGTCAGAAGTAGAAATGTTTTACTCTACGAAGACTCACTGAATTTTTCAGCTACATAGTAATTTTAATTTATTTTACCTATGTTCTCCTTTTCACATGCGCTCTCTAAATCACCATTTAAATTCCTTTTACACCAAAACCAGCCTGACCCGAATCTCCAAACGCCAATACTCGTAACTCACAATATCGAGTTTTCCAGAAAACCATTCCGGCAACTTTTCTACCATATTTCCCTATCGGTCTCACGTACCAGCAGTTACTCCTCCAAATCTGAGGTGCAACGGTATTCAGATACATCGCAAGCCCGCGGCTTAGCACTGGACATAGCCAACATAGCGTGAATTTATAGTGCTACCTCCCTCGTGTGATTTACAATGGGCAACGTGCTCGCAACTTGCAGATTAGGCGGCAGTAGGGATGGGTTACAGTAGAGTATTTTGTAACTGTTATTTGGTAAAATGAAAAGTAACAGGATGTCTGGCATTCAATGAACTATAAAAATCATGTCCAAAGTTGTTGTATCTAGATCTTAAATCTTAAATAACAAAAAAAATACACATTACAAGTAACATTGATTAAGTTCAGATGGAAAGCAACCAGATAACCTGACCCAAGGCAGAATTACTAAAAAGCCAAGACGTCGCGCGTCTTTCTTACTTATTGGTTATTTAAAAATAAATACTAAATAAAACATCGTAAATAAAGCAATCTGTTTAATCCACATTACTCTAGTCGGCCTAATAAAAGTAACCCCACATGATACTTGTTATCCCAGTAGCTGTTACAACCGTGCGAACTCAAACAACTTCGCAACATTTAGCAGGAAATAAATAGACGATTTCAGAAGTGGGATGCAAGCTATGCATTTCGAAGATTAGTCGTCTAGTTTATATCTGAGCATGACCTGACTGGTGGGAAATATTGGACATAATGTAAGCAAGACTAAACATTTCAAAACGGATACAAAATGGCTCGTGTTTGTAATATTCTGCAAATGACGAATTGGTCTGTGAATATTCTGCAAAATGAACTTACAGCATTAAATTGTCTGGAATAAGTTATTTACTTAGATACTTAGATTATTTTGTGAGTGATGTAATAAATAGCTAATAAATAGTTATAAAAACTTTTTATCTTTTTAAAATGAAATCTAATAGTCAGAGGTTTCTCTTAGATAAGGACGATATAAAACCAGGCTCCAAGGAAATATAAAAGCCATATTAATGACTTCCTATTAAGAAAAGACGTGATAATGAGTTTAATTAAGTATCTTATTTAGGTAACTAATAGGCGGTAGCGCCTGGCATATCCGAATAGCAATTTATAACCGATGTTTTGCCTTAAAAGCAACTTTAGGCGTTTGAAAGTTAAATTGATCGAAGGATTCATTAATAAATTCAAATAGCTAACAAACTTAATAAAGTTACATCGGATATTTACGTCGGTTGTTTGAGACTGCGGTTTCTTTGGAACTTCAAAGTAAACAGCTGTTTAGGCAAAACATGCTTTGTTTATTAAGTTGCTTATTTTGTCTGTGTTGTTACGAAAGTGGTTTCGACTGTTCAGAACTTTCGGAGTTCGTATCTATCTTTATATAAATTTGGTAACAAGATCTGGGAAAATAAGGTGTTTAATTTTGGTATCACTAGCGCCATCTGTATTTGAGGTACAGTACCTAAACATTGAGGATACATTAGTATGTTAGAATTTTAAATCTTGAAATTCTAGGCAATTTTTAAAGGTTTTGGTCAAAAGAATTTCAATATTCGTTTCACAGCATGATTGTCATTGAGCAATTTGCATGTCTGTTTGCATATTTTTTCCCTTCTACTTAGAAATAATTTTGATGCAATATAAGAACTCAATGGATATGGTTACCCTTTTACAAAGAAACTACTCACCATGGTTCGTTTGAATGGTCATAAACGGCACTCTAAAGCCTGCTACACACACTGCCACCGGCATGCGCGGCTCTAAGTTGCTTAGCTCTATACCGCTGGAATGACGGCGGCATGTGTGTAGCAGGCTTAAGTGGTTGCAAATTTTCTTAGAATATTTTATAGTCAGGCTTTTAGTCCATGTTTTCGGAAGAACCATAGATAACATTACGTTTCTTGAATAATATAATTTTTTGACGGACTACCACGATTGAGTTCTTATCCCACACCAAACTGTCAACCAAGCGGCAAGCCTAACATTATCTTTCTCCCCCAGGTTACCAGATGTCGCGCAAATCGTGTACGGTGGGCGGCGCGCGCGGTCTCTGCATGTGGGTGCAGGAGTGCAACCGCGCGGGAGGCACGCACTACGGCGTGTGTGTCGACGGGTTCATGTTCGGGTCCTGCTGTCGGCTGCCGGACAAGCCTGCGATAGTCGAAGGTAGGTATAGCCACACAAAGATGGCGCCACATCAAGATGCAACAGTCCTGAAACGCGGTAACGAAGTTTGCACGACGATTTGTATAATATACCAGTTCCAAAGATGTTCAGTCGAATCTCTGTCTCCTGGTCACAACACTCAACCAGGCGGGAAGAGCTACCCTTTTCCCATCCGTCGTCACTTGGCCAACTGGCCTCAAAGATAACAGGTGATTCAAGAAAAATAAAAAGCAGTTAGACAAGTATTTCAGGGTCTGCAGCATTAGGTATCATCCTATTATCTCAAACTCTTTCCCAAGGAACATGAAGAAGAAAATTGGACCTCATACAATAGGTATTATTTAATCAGCAAAAAAAAAAAAAGTTTTTGTATTACCTACTTATCACCTGTTAATATTTTTACCGTCATAGAATAATAATATTAAAATCTAAATAGGAACATGACCGACAAGCCTACAAAACCACGGAGAAAACTGTTCAATTTCTGCATAGTATCGCCATCTCTCGATTTTAATACGAACCGTTTCGTTTTTCAGAACCACAGCATCCAGTGACGGTCACAGAACGGCCGTACTCGTCGCCTAGCGGAGCGCACAGCACCACGCACCAAGCTCCAGAATCCTCCACCCAAACCATCGCGCGGCCCAACACACAAACCCAAAGGCCGTCGTTTATGACGAAACCCATAGATGGCGCGCCGTACAGCTATCGGCCGCCAGAACTCAACCTACCTTCCCTAGGAAATTTAGATTCAAGTAGCGAACAAAATAGTGATATAGTTTATAACAGTGTAAATAAGTACCAAAATGTAAATACGAACGGTGAAGTGGAAACTAGTCCCTACAACAAGATTTCGTCTAGTCTTAGCATAATGTCTGGCGCGAGGCCGATGGCGGTCTCTGAGCAACACGCTGACAACAGCATCTCTTCAGGTGAGAAAAAGTTCTGTACTTTGGTAACAGATGGCGCATTTTAAAATAATTAAAGATTTTGTACTACCTACCTACTTAAATAATATTTTTATATTATAAATGCGAATGATTGGATGTCTGTTACTCAATCTCGCTTCAACCACTAAACGGATCGGAATGAAACTTGCCACACATGTAGATTAGGTCCTGGAATAGGACAAAGGCTACTTTTCACCGCGGGAAAATCTTCATCTCCACGGGAAAACTCATTTAACGCGGGTAAGACCGCTATCCTTCACTAATCAGTGCGACAAATATTTTCAGACTAGGTTTGGGTCTAGGTACCTAGTAGTGGTTTAAAAAAATACCAATACCAATACCTGAGTCTATATTCTAGCAAATAAACATTATTCTACGTACGATGTCTGAAATGTTTCTGCCATGTTGCTATGTAGTAATGAAATGAAATTGTTTCCCCAAATTCCAGCCCAATTCATGTCCCGGCCGAGCAACCTAAACACAATTCACTGGCAGGCGACGACGGAGCCTTCCTTCATCACGAAGCAACGCCCCAACTGGGAGAAGCCGGCGGGCAAGCCGAAGCCTACGAAGAAGTTCACTACGACGACGAGCAAACCGCACAAGAACTACGTAAAGCCGAAGGATCCGGCGTCGAATATGATCAACAAGACGGACGATTCGACGCAAGCGCCGATACAGACGACTGCAGCGACAAATAGTGTTGGTAGGTGGTCTTCTTATAGAGTGGGTTCTTCCTAAAGACCTGATTAACCCTGGTGTCAGAGTTATTTACATCGCCTTTCTTCATCACGAAGTAACGTCCCAACTGGGAGAAGCCGGCGGGCAAGCCGAAGCCGACGAAGAAATTCACGATGACGACGAGCAAGCCGCGTGCATTATCGATGAAACTCCTTCTAAGTTGTCAGCGAATAAGTCCAACAGTGACGCTGACGAAATCTTGTTGTAGGGACTAGTTTCCACTTCACCGTTCGTATTTACATTTTGGTACTTATTTACACTGTTATAAACTATATCACTATTTTGTTCGCTACTTGAATCTAAATTTCCTAGGGAAGGTAGGTTGAGTTCTGGCGGCCGATAGCTGTACGGCGCGCCATCTATGGGTTTCGTCATAAACGACGGCCTTTGGGTTTGTGTGTTGGGCCGCGCGATGGTTTGGGTGGAGGATTCTGGAGCTTGGTGCGTGGTGCTGTGCGCTCCGCTAGGCGACGAGTACGGCCGTTCTGTGACCGTCACTGGATGCTGTGGTTCTGAAAAACGAAACGGTTCGTATTAAAATCGAGAGATGGCGATACTATGCAGAAATTGAACAGTTTTCTCCGTGGTTTTGTAGGCTTGTCGGTCATGTTCCTATTTAGATTTTAATATTATTATTCTATGACGGTAAAAATATTAACAGGTGATAAGTAGGTAATACAAAAACTTTTTTTTTTTTTGCTGATTAAATAATACCTATTGTATGAGGTCCAATTTTCTTCTTCATGTTCCTTGGGAAAGAGTTTGAGATAATAGGATGATACCTAATGCTGCAGACCCTGAAATACTTGTCTAACTGCTTTTTATTTTTCTTGAATCACCTGTTATCTTTGAGGCCAGTTGGCCAAGTGACGACGGATGGGAAAAGGGTAGCTCTTCCCGCCTGGTTGAGTGTTGTGACCAGGAGACAGAGATTCGACTGAACATCTTTGGAACTGGTATATTATACAAATCGTCGTGCAAACTTCGTTACCGCGTTTCAGGACTGTTGCATCTTGATGTGGCGCCATCTTTGTGTGGCTATACCTACCTTCGACTATCGCAGGCTTGTCCGGCAGCCGACAGCAGGACCCGAACATGAACCCGTCGACACACACGCCGTAGTGCGTGCCTCCCGCGCGGTTGCACTCCTGCACCCACATGCAGAGACCGCGCGCGCCGCCCACCGTACACGATTTGCGCGACATCTGGTAACCTGGGGGAGAAAGATAATGTTAGGCTTGCCGCTTGGTTGACAGTTTGGTGTGGGATAAGAACTCAATCGTGGTAGTCCGTCAAAAAATTATATTATTCAAGAAACGTAATGTTATCTATGGTTCTTCCGAAAACATGGACTAAAAGCCTGACTATAAAATATTCTAAGAAAATTTGCAACCACTTAAGCCTGCTACACACATGCCGCCGTCATTCCAGCGGTATAGAGCTAAGCAACTTAGAGCCGCGCATGCCGGTGGCAGTGTGTGTAGCAGGCTTTAGAGTGCCGTTTATGACCATTCAAACGAACCATGGTGAGTAGTTTCTTTGTAAAAGGGTAACCATATCCATTGAGTTCTTATATTGCATCAAAATTATTTCTAAGTAGAAGGGAAAAAATATGCAAACAGACATGCAAATTGCTCAATGACAATCATGCTGTGAAACGAATATTGAAATTCTTTTGACCAAAACCTTTAATTATTTTAAAATGCGCCATCTGTTACCAAAGTACAGAACTTTTTCTCACCTGAAGAGATGCTGTTGTCAGCGTGTTGCTCAGAGACCGCCATCGGCCTCGCGCCAGACATTATGCTAAGACTAGACGAAATCTTGTTGTAGGGACTAGTTTCCACTTCACCGTTCGTATTTACATTTTGGTACTTATTTACACTGTTATAAACTATATCACTATTTTGTTCGCTACTTGAATCTAAATTTCCTAGGGAAGGTAGGTTGAGTTCTGGCGGCCGATAGCTGTACGGCGCGCCATCTATGGGTTTCGTCATAAACGACGGCCTTTGGGTTTGTGTGTTGGGCCGCGCGATGGTTTGGGTGGAGGATTCTGGAGCTTGGTGCGTGGTGCTGTGCGCTCCGCTAGGCGACGAGTACGGCCGTTCTGTGACCGTCACTGGATGCTGTGGTTCTGAAAAACGAAACGGTTCGTATTAAAATCGAGAGATGGCGATACTATGCAGAAATTGAACAGTTTTCTCCGTGGTTTTGTAGGCTTGTCGGTCATGTTCCTATTTAGATTTTAATATTATTATTCTATGACGGTAAAAATATTAACAGGTGATAAGTAGGTAATACAAAAACTTTTTTTTTTTTTGCTGATTAAATAATACCTATTGTATGAGGTCCAATTTTCTTCTTCATGTTCCTTGGGAAAGAGTTTGAGATAATAGGATGATACCTAATGCTGCAGACCCTGAAATACTTGTCTAACTGCTTTTTATTTTTCTTGAATCACCTGTTATCTTTGAGGCCAGTTGGCCAAGTGACGACGGATGGGAAAAGGGTAGCTCTTCCCGCCTGGTTGAGTGTTGTGACCAGGAGACAGAGATTCGACTGAACATCTTTGGAACTGGTATATTATACAAATCGTCGTGCAAACTTCGTTACCGCGTTTCAGGACTGTTGCATCTTGATGTGGCGCCATCTTTGTGTGGCTATACCTACCTTCGACTATCGCAGGCTTGTCCGGCAGCCGACAGCAGGACCCGAACATGAACCCGTCGACACACACGCCGTAGTGCGTGCCTCCCGCGCGGTTGCACTCCTGCACCCACATGCAGAGACCGCGCGCGCCGCCCACCGTACACGATTTGCGCGACATCTGGTAACCTGGGGGAGAAAGATAATGTTAGGCTTGCCGCTTGGTTGACAGTTTGGTGTGGGATAAGAACTCAATCGTGGTAGTCCGTCAAAAAATTATATTATTCAAGAAACGTAATGTTATCTATGGTTCTTCCGAAAACATGGACTAAAAGCCTGACTATAAAATATTCTAAGAAAATTTGCAACCACTTAAGCCTGCTACACACATGCCGCCGTCATTCCAGCGGTATAGAGCTAAGCAACTTAGAGCCGCGCATGCCGGTGGCAGTGTGTGTAGCAGGCTTTAGAGTGCCGTTTATGACCATTCAAACGAACCATGGTGAGTAGTTTCTTTGTAAAAGGGTAACCATATCCATTGAGTTCTTATATTGCATCAAAATTATTTCTAAGTAGAAGGGAAAAAATATGCAAACAGACATGCAAATTGCTCAATGACAATCATGCTGTGAAACGAATATTGAAATTCTTTTGACCAAAACCTTTAAAAATTGCCTAGAATTTCAAGATTTAAAATTCTAACATACTAATGTATCCTCAATGTTTAGGTACTGTACCTCAAATACAGATGGCGCGCAAATCGTGTACGGTGGGCGGCGCGCGCGGTCTCTGCATGTGGGTGCAGGAGTGCAACCGCGCGGGAGGCACGCACTACGGCGTGTGTGTCGACGGGTTCATGTTCGGGTCCTGCTGTCGGCTGCCGGACAAGCCTGCGATAGTCGAAGGTAGGTATAGCCACACAAAGATGGCGCCACATCAAGATGCAACAGTCCTGAAACGCGGTAACGAAGTTTGCACGACGATTTGTATAATATACCAGTTCCAAAGATGTTCAGTCGAATCTCTGTCTCCTGGTCACAACACTCAACCAGGCGGGAAGAGCTACCCTTTTCCCATCCGTCGTCACTTGGCCAACTGGCCTCAAAGATAACAGGTGATTCAAGAAAAATAAAAAGCAGTTAGACAAGTATTTCAGGGTCTGCAGCATTAGGTATCATCCTATTATCTCAAACTCTTTCCCAAGGAACATGAAGAAGAAAATTGGACCTCATACAATAGGTATTATTTAATCAGCAAAAAAAAAAAAAGTTTTTGTATTACCTACTTATCACCTGTTAATATTTTTACCGTCATAGAATAATAATATTAAAATCTAAATAGGAACATGACCGACAAGCCTACAAAACCACGGAGAAAACTGTTCAATTTCTGCATAGTATCGCCATCTCTCGATTTTAATACGAACCGTTTCGTTTTTCAGAACCACAGCATCCAGTGACGGTCACAGAACGGCCGTACTCGTCGCCTAGCGGAGCGCACAGCACCACGCACCAAGCTCCAGAATCCTCCACCCAAACCATCGCGCGGCCCAACACACAAACCCAAAGGCCGTCGTCT
>JARACY010001206.1:0-63940 GCA_029255725.1 Scrobipalpa atriplicella | reverse complement strand
ATATGAGGATAGTTCTTTTAATTTTGATACATGGCTTCCCCCGCCTGAAAACAATAATCATGGAGTGCATATAACCGACCTACACTTTTCTCTAGATAGTATTCTAGCAGCTCTAAAATCCCTCGATAGCAATAAGGGAGCCGGGCCTGATGGTATATCGCCTCTTTTTATTAAATTGACTGCATCGTCTATTGTAACGCCTTTGTACTATATCTACAACAGGTGCATGCAAGAGAGTGTATTTCCAAGGATTTGGAAATTGGCTAATGTTACTCCGGTTTATAAAAGTGGGAGCAAACACCAAGTGGAAAATTATCGCCCGATCTCTATCTTGTCCACCTTGTCAAAGCTTTTTGAAAAGCTAGTACATAAATCTATTTACCCTTTACTTCATAATGTTATACTACCCGAACAGCATGGTTTTGTTCAACGTCGTTCCACGGTAACAAACTTGATGGTCTTTACAACCTACCTCTTTGAAAATATGGATGATTGCGTTCAGGTGGACTCAGTATATACAGACTTCAGAAAAGCTTTTGACAAGGTGGATCACGAAATTCTTATGGAAAAAATCGCTTTTAATGGTATAAGAGGAAATCTCTTGCGCTGGTTTGCTTCATACGTTACAAACAGAACTCAGAAAGTTGTTATAAATGGTTATGAGTCCGACACTGTTACAGTTTCTTCTGGGGTACCTCAAGGGTCAATTCTTGGCCCATTACTATTTATTCTCTTCATCAACGACATTAACGATTGTTTTCACTATTGTAACTTCCTACTATATGCTGATGATCTAAAAGTATACTCAGGTATTCGTTCTGCAAACGATTGTCTTCGATTTCAAAGTGATTTAGATAGACTATCTGAATATTGTTTAAAGAACAAATTACAATTAAGTCTTCCAAAATGCAAAAAAATCACTTTTACAAAAAAAGTCAACGTTATCCAGACTCCATATATGCTTTGCAACAGCACCTTGTCTTTGGTAACAGAAATTAGGGACCTCGGTGTGCTTTTAGATCATCAGCTACACCTTGATAGCCACATAGAAAATATTGTGAACAATGCTTATCGTATGTATGGTTTTGTCATGAGAATATCCCGGGACTTTAAACGACCTATTACGTATATTTGCCTGTATAATGCCTTGGTTCGGACTCATCTTGAATACGCATCACAAATATGGAATCCTCTTTATAACAAATACATTGAGAAAATTGAAATAGTTCAAAGAAAATTCTTTCGTTCTTTATACTACAGGTGTTTTCATAGAAGAATGTCTTATGTCAGCATCGCATCGAAGTATTCCATCATGACTCTAAAATCTAGGCGTACACTTCTAGATTCTATGCTGTTTTTCAAAATTTGTAACAATATTATTGATTGCCCTAATCTTACTAAACGTCTATCTTATTGTATTCCTACGCGATCCCACCGTTCGGTTAACCCTCATAAGCTGTTCAGCACATCTCCATGTAGGACTAATGCTGGGGTGCGATCACCAATTAGACGCATCATTACGAGCTACAATGATCAATTTAATCATTTAGATATATTTTCTTTGACTCAACATGGATATAGGAGACTCTTGGTAAAAGAAATTAAGGATTAAATCCTAACATTACATCACTACCTTAAAATCACATTTTTTTTTTTTCTTTTTTAAATATTGTTGTCAAACTATTATTATTACTATTTTCACAGATATTGTCTCTGTTTCTGTATATTATGTACTACTTAATTTTGTTACTTTAACATGTGGATAGTGTGGTTGGCTGTGTATAAACATAGTTTAGTTATATCACTATATTTAAGTAACACTCTGTACACAGTTGTTTACTATTCCTAAATAAATTAAAAAAGAAAAAAAAAAAAAAAAAGAATCATCAAGAAAATATCAAGGATGTTCAGTCATGTCGCCTAACAACAAGCAATTTCCATTGGACTTCACACATTTGTTTTTTGATGTGAAAACTTCTTTAGCGGCGGCGTTGTGCACTTTTTGGGATGGGTAAAAAACTATGGCCAATCCGCGACTGATCCAGAGTTCCTGACCTCTGGTCACACACAAATTGTTTGCAAACAGAGGCCGACCGCGTCAGACCAGAGCTGCGTTTTAGAAACCTACTAGCGCCATCTGTTGAGTTTTCGCTTCTGCCGGCACTCCCGGAGTGCGACCCGTAATTTTTATTTTTTCACTATCGTCGAAAGAGGTTGTGTGTGTTTAAAATAAGTAATTTTAAAGCTTTCAGTACAAAACATTAGCTCTTTCGATAGAAACTAATACCCTGGCCTCTCTAGCTACTTCGTTTGTGGTTCGGCTTTACCACTTTACTATCGGTCGGCCTGGCATAACCCAGCATTGTGGATGGCTCTCGAACCTGACCGCAATTGTTATGCTGTTGTATGTACCGGCTTTGTCGAACTACTGTCGAATGGCAGTGCTAAAGATTATTGTATCTACCTGTGTCGGTTCTACGCTCGAATGGACCAACAAAATCTACAACAGTATTGTGTATTCGCTTTTCACCTGAAAACCTTACAAGTTGGTTATTTTTTTTTATTCGTATGCACAAGTTCATGATTGAATTGCAATTTTATGATGTCGTAGGTATGTACTGGCTTTGTCGAACTGCTGTGGAAAAGTAGTGCTAAAGATTATTTAGTTCTACCTGTTTGGGTTCTATAGCTGTCATCTGTCGTCTATCTAGGCTTAAATCAAGCAACAAAATCGGGCTGACAACTTGGTACTACAGCAATACATATAGCTATTACTGACCCTCTACACTTAAAAGATTAATCGTTGACACTCTGCCTATCCCAAAGTACTAAATGCGTGACTATATGCGTGCTATGTCACAACCGTCCACACCGAAGAGTAGGAGCCTACCCTGGAATAGGGTGAACGGTCCTTAGACGACCACGTGGGTCCAGTACGAATTGGTCGAATTCACACACAACCTTTGAATTTCTTCTTAGGTGTGTACAGATTTTGTCTGATTTCACCGTAAAAGTAGTCAGATTCGAACCACGACCTCCTGCGCAGGAGGTACCGGCCCTTACTCCAACACCATCATCTGGCTTGCATGTGTGCTACATAAACACGTATCAATGTTCACAGATGGAGTGCAGAGCGGGATACCGGATGTCCTCCACAAGCGACCACTAACACAACCACACACGACCGAGCTAACATGACTGAGATACGACACGGAGCGGCCGGGAGTGGTGCTTGACATGTTGCTGCCTCTGCCACTGGACGGGGCCCGTGGCTGATGTTTTACAGAATTATGTTTCAAAGTTTGAAAAAAAAATCAAACTATGAAGTAGTACTATATTAATTCTGTGAATATGGTAAAAAATGTTACTGAATAGATTTTTAATAATCAATTGCTTCGATTACACAGACAAAAGAAGAAGAGCTAAAAACATCTACTTTTTGCCGTCTTTAGAAAATTGGAGAGTCATTATGAAAATGTTTAGTATTTAGAAAGTACTAGGTCCTCTTACTCACGTATATTTCAGGCATTCGGGTGAGTTTGTTCAAATTAGGGTCAAGGCAAGGGAAAAATATCGCAAATACCTAGTGCCTCCAAAAAATCCACACATTGTACGCTGCTGGAAGTTCACTCACCAGTAGGTACATTCTCATCTCAACCCACAGTGAAGTAAAAAAAATGTTGCTACCGAACCACGTTTATTAAAACCGAGGGCATACTTCACTTGTCTGATTTTAATTGCAAGTAGGTATGAGTGAATAGTCGTATAGCGGATATTGTTCTTTCTTCTTGGTTTTCGCATTTAAATTCAGTCTTGCTTGTTAGTGCGGGAAGTTTTATTAATGTTTACTTGTGTTTCAGTTCAGTATATTTCCGGAAAAACAAACTAATTAAGATTATAAAAAAATACTGTTCTATTTTTAGGGACTAAGTAGGTATACCTTAGGAATCTAAAACCTAATTACGCAGGGGCCAAACAAGTTAAAGATAAAATCAGTAAAAAAATAACGACGATGCCCAGACTGCAAAAAAAAATTGGATAATATTGCGGAAAATATCTGGAAAAACAATGTCTCCTCACCTCGAAGCCAGTGATAAAAAACTTGGAAAGTCTGAGTATAAATACTCCATCCCGAGAGTTCAGTAGAGTTCAAGAGAAGGCGCTGCTTTATTTATTTGTACTGGGATATTACTACCGGTTTTGTTATCTGTAGGTAAATATTTTCGTATAATAAAATTGTTTGATTTCAACACGAGAAAGAAATAAATCTAGCCATGCTTCTTCTTCTTGTCCTGTGGGTTTCGATTCGATCGAGCCATGCTAAGTAAAGTAGAATCTCAATTTATTATCTTCGCCATGGCAATGTTTCTTCTCTACAATGTCATCAATTTTTTTAACTTAGAGCTTTTTCATGTACTAAGACTAAGCTATACCATTCCAACAGGCTGGTTTTCAAAACGTTAGGGTACCCTTTTCACTATCAGCCCCTAAAAAACTTGAAACCCTCAAAGATAAAGTCGGCAAGAATAAAGACCTTCATAAAGCCGGCAAAGATAGATTGGCTCGGCACAACCACAATATACCAGAATGAAAGTTATGATCACATCCATCATGGGAAAAGAAACAAATGAAAGAGTGCACTTACTCGCTCATTGCGAATGGAAACGTAAATCGTAAAACAACATCGTCATTGTGAAAGATTAGACAGAAAGACAAATGGAGCACCCACACAACCGGCTTACATACGTCCGGGATCGATTCTTGTATCACTCGTATTTATCGCAGAAATAATATATATGAGAGAAAACTTAGTCCTAGTTGCATCAACATCATCCGCCTGTTGGCGCACATCCGCCTGTTGTAGATTGGGAAACGATTAATTCTGCACGGAAATGGAAGAAGCAGGAATTTTGACTTCGGAACCTTGTTTGGACTAGTTAGGAGGTATACACACTAAAAGTCCCTACCCCTCCGAGGTCCGAGCGAGGGAGGGGGGAGCAAAGAAGGTCCCGTTTTTTGGTTATTTGCTTACATCTCGAAAACAGTGCGCCGTGCGAAGTTTTGTTGTACCACATAATGAAACCTGATAAAATTACCTACAACTTTGTCTTTCACACTTTTTATCTATCTCTAATATTTGCCTAGCTATGAGCTTCGAAATCTACACCCTTACGTCTTCCATCATACGTATACATTGTTTCTTTTTTCAGCTGCGTTCGTTGATTTCAGTTTACCTCATATCTTATTATTATTAAAAAACGTTCTTCCTGTCCATTATATATATATTTACATATTTACATTTCTTGTCCATTATATATTTATGTACTTATTTACATTAATTTACATTTAACAGTTAATATTTAAAAGGAATTATTAAATAACTCGTCGCCTTTTTGCGTGTGACGGGCCTGATTGTGGTTCCTCAGCGTTTGCCTCTTCTTCTTTCTCCTCATCTGTCGAATATTTATCAGTTGGATCGCAGGCAGAAATCAGAGATTTTATGCCTTTTTCCACGACTTTGGAAATATTTTCTCCACTTTCTTCTAGCACTTTATCACAAATAAAACACTTGTCTGACATCTTGAAATATTTGGTGACTGCTTCTCTCAGTTATGCGGTACACAGTCACAATACTTACGAACGAAATAACCTAACCTAACCAAATCACAAAACAATAACAAAAGTCCGTTTTAATAACCAAGTTAAATAATGTGATAAGTATCTAAGTACGAATTCTTGAATCAACGAAAATCTTTAAAAAAAGCGCTGTGGTTGCTCCTCTGCGTTACCGTCTGCACAACCACACAATGACAAAATATACTACTACAATAACATAAGCCCGAAGGCATCGTTACAACACAATATAATGGGAGTTTTAGCCAGTAATTTAACTGTTACTCCCAGCTTATGTTATTTTTAATTGCGTGTGGGTATTTCAATAGTGTGGGTGAGCAATATAAAATGATTTTTGGCAATTTCATATTGTTATAATGTGCTACACAGAATTTAACACATTTTTCGAAATCCACCTTTTTTTTAGCTCATATCTAGACAACGATTCGAGATAGACTAAAAGTGTAAAGGCAAAGTTGTAGATAATTTTATCAGGCTTCAATCTGTAGTACAACAAAAGTTCATACGACGCACCGTTTTCGAGATATAGGCAAATAACCAAAAAACGGGACCTTCTTTGCCCCCCCCCTCCCTCGCTCGGACCTCGGAGGGGTAGGGACTTTTAGTGTGTATACCTCCTAACTAGTCCAAACAAGGTTCCGAAGTCAAAATTCCTGCTTCTTCCATTTCCGTGCAGATTTCCATATGAGCATTCATTTACCAATCTATTGACGGATAAATAAAGTTCGTTTTATCCATAACAACGATTACGTAAATTGATTTTTCTTTGCAACTTGGCTGAGGGTCAAACGCAATAGAAAATTATAAGTTTGTTACAAATTTATGTTTTGCTGTTTGTAAATTTGAGTTTCTTTTAAGATGTAAAGAAAAAGTAACTTATGGGCCAAAAAACGAATTGTAGGCTTAATTAACGTCTCAATTACCGTCACTGAGCCTGGTAATCTAAGATCAAATTAGTGTAAAACTGTTAGCGTGGCGCTAGGTTTTTTAATTGACTGTATTCGAATTATGCATAACTCTATACATTACACTCTACAATAATAGATAACTGAATTCTGCCTTCAACTTCTGCCAAGCATTACAAAGATAGATCTCCTAGTCGTATTGTTACCAAAGAGACGAGGAATGTTTCTTTTTTATTTTTTTCCATTTTATTGCTCCATTTGCACGAAGCTGCACGGCTTTACGTCCAGCTGGTCCCATGGGATCCTAATTAGGGTCAACCACGAGACTAATTGAATAAAAACATTGCATAATTAACAACATCCATGTGCCGGGATTCACGCAGGTTTTCAAGGTCGTAGGTGTAAAAATTGGTAATGGCGAGATTTGAAAATGGAAAGAGCTTGTTCCAAATGGTGCAGAGTATTTTAAATTTTTTAACCGTTTCGGGTGTATGCGTCTGTCAGGACAAGGGCAACAAGGGGATGACATGGGATGACACCACAGGGGAAATATTTCCGTCGCTCCTTTTTGCAAGGGGGATCAATCATTGGACTTTGCAAAGCTTGCGTCTGTAGTGCCTTTGTTTCTGTTTCGTTTACAATTTTGCATCATGTTGATGTGAAGTTCCACAAAGAATTCTTTGCAATGTTGATTTAAACCATATTTAAGTCAAGCTGGTGAATTTGCTAAAGTCGAAAAAATGTCAATAAGTGAAGGGTTTGTTTTTTTTTTAACAGATTATTTAAAACAGATATTTCAGGCCGTGAACAATGAAAAAGAGAAATAAAATACTGAGCTCGTTTATAACTTGTGAGTTCCGTAATGAATTAAAATACTTTTCGGGTGGCCATTTGCGAAAGTTGATGTGCTTAAACAAACGCTGCCCAAAACAGTGGGTTCTGTAATCATACGTTTAATAGCCCCCATAATGACCTCGTAAAATACTAACTGCCACAAGCCCTTTCATAAATACTCAACTTTCCACAGCATGGGTTCATAAACTAAGCAATAGGAAAGGACATCACTTGACAGACAGCCTTCGATATACCCACCCATACATCTTTATGGTACGCAACGAGCATTTTAAAGGATCTTTAAATTGCTCCGGTCAAAAATATGATCGAAAATCGTATGAGGTGATACGGGTAAGTATATGATGAGGCGGGACCAAGATCATACCATAAAAAAAGCGTTGGCAATCCCAGAACAAAAGAAAAGTAGAGGAAGACCGAAGACCACGTGGGTGGACAGCAGCTGCCAAGGACAAGAACCGGCTACAGCAGGCTGAACGTGCAAAAATCCCAAGACAGTGTGAACAGATTCCAACTAAAAGGAAAAAGCGAGGAAGAAGAAGAAGAGATAAGTAATGCAGTTCTCACTAACATACCTATAAATAGACTAACTGCCTTCATGTGACTCCAGTGTTACTAATAAGCAAGTTCTTCTCCTGTTATCACATCTGTGTACGAGTTGGAAGTTTCATTTTTCCCTTAAAGTTGAATTTATTATATTTATTTGGAACCCAAATAAGCAGAGGTCGTAAATCAGAGTGAAGTTATGTTGTTTGCGCAATATTAAAATCAAGAGTCTTCATATTTCCTTACGTAGTACTTAGAAGATCTGTTACGAAGCGCCCGACTTTGTTTGCATCACAATAATTATTTTCTATTCTACTCAGTACGAAAACTGTTTTTTTTTTCTTTAATCTAGTCATAAGTGAAAGTACCTACCTATGTCTATTCAAGGCTTTCCCGTTTTCGTGTTTACAGATTATTGCAAACTTTTCTGCAAGATGTTTATATTTTTCTAAACGTTTATTTACTGTTGGGAAAACTTCTGCACACTCGTATTAGACATTTAAATATTGCTATAGGGCAATAAAACATTTTTTTTTTGTTGACAGTGCGTAACGTACTTACTTACTGTATCACGGTTTCATACAATACAACTTACCTGTGTTACGGGGATAGTTTTTCCGAAGGTAGTACTTTAGTCCTACTCCACTCACTGGTATATACCCCAACCAATTTCAGTTTACAGTATTTTGATTGTCCATCAGGCATTATCCAAATCCACTGAGAGCTTGTCACAAAGGGCCTATTTAAATAGCTGTATCGTTCGTTTCACTGTCCGTCCGTGGCAGATGTTAAATTATAACCCTGGCAGTTAACAACGTTTGTGCATTTGGCCCTGGGAGCGGTGAAGTGATGGTACATATCAGACAATGGGCGGGTGGCACCGGCTAATCCATTTATGTTGTAACCGCGGGTTGGACGCTTTTAAAATTGCCCTTGGTACAGGTTCAACAAGTAGGTATGTGCGCTTTTTATTTCAGGTTAGAAATTGAATGTAAAGAAAACAATATACAATTTTATAACTGAGTGAGGGTTTTTATTAAACGACTCCAAAACAAAGGAGGAGGTTCTCAATTCGGTTGTATGTTTTATTTTCTAACTAAAATCAGAATAAAAAACACAAAATGAAAAAAAAAACCTACACCAGAGCAAATGGTATTTTATTACACAGTAATGTCGGCTTTCAAAGCATCGCATATAGCAATATTTTTTCTTCTACTTACCTAAACTTTTCTAATAACGAAATGTTTAAACGAAAAGCTTTATTTAAAAATAGTTTCTAGGAAATTATTACCTCCAAAGCAGATATATAGTACCTACCTACCTAACCTAGTCTGAATTTCTTTTTATTTGTAAAATATTTTCTGGATTGTACCTATATTCTTTCGTGTCCCTAAACGAGCTTAAATAAGCTTAGCACGTTTATAATTATAAATAAATACTCAAGGTAAACAATTGTAAATGGCAAAGAAATAAGGTCAACGTATTGTGTTAGCGCAGGATATTATATTAGGTTCATTGTAATTATTATTTCTATTATTTTCTCAAAACAATATCTATCAGCTTAGTACAAATTACGTTATCTTAAATCTTTAAAAATGGAAAGAAAAAAAAAATTACTCATGAGTCGTGTCGTATTCCCTAAAAAAACTACTCGTTAGATCGTCGTAAATAATAGTAGGAAATATAAAATGGAACCAAGCACTTTGATATTTTGTGGGAAGTTCCAAAAAGTCCTTATTGCGTGCTTACCATTTGCCGGCACGTAAGGCAGTGGTCACACGTTATCGAAAAATATATACATTCCATACAGAAAATTGTTCAGTTTCATGATCTAAACAAGCCTTTATAATTTGTTTGTGTATGACAAACCTCGGTATGTAAGTACCTTTATATGAAGTAAGTAGAATCAGCTTTATTATATAAAAAAAATAGATTGTTTTCTTTACACTACAAATCAAACTTTACACTACATAAATTTCTCGGGTAGTAAAATTATGCATCCCATTTGACATTTTTTCGGTTAAAAGTTGAGTGTACTTAAAAGCGTTTGCCATTTGTTTATTATCCTGATATCCTGAGACTTATCTATCTAAACTTATAAAATCGTTTGTCCTTACTGACTGACTGACTGATTCATCAACGCAGAGCCTAAACTACTAAAGCTAGAATAATTAAACTTAGAGAGCAAGTTCCTCTTATAACGTAACCTCCCACTAAGAAAGGATTTCCAGATTTTCCCTCCCTAAACGGGTAAAAAGGGGGGTTGAAGTTTGTATGAAAGTCCGTCAATTTTGAAGGTAGGATCTTCAAATTTTGTATTTAGGCTAATGATTAAAAATTAATTTATACGTGTTTCGGTATTTTTGTATTTTTCACCCCTAAGAGGGTTAAATAAGGGATGGAAGTTTGTATGGAAATTCCGTTATTTTTGAAGGCAGGATCTTCCAATTTTGTTTTTGGGCTAAAGATTAAAAAATAATGAACACGTGTTTCAGCGTTTTTGTATTTTCCACCCCTAAGGGGGTTAAATAGGGGATGGAAGTTTGTATTGAAATTCCGTCAATTTTAAAGGTAGGAACAGCAAGGGGAACTCAATCCCACGGGAAAACTCTTAGCTGCGGGTGAAACCGCGGGGCAGAAAGCTAGTGTAGAGATAAAGAAAGGGAAACATCCTTCATGTCGCTGTAACCACACTACGCAGATCTTTAAGTGCTTGTTTTTTAATTATTTTTTCTAAAATACATTACGTTTAGTCACAACTGTATTCTTTAGGTAGATAGGCAGCGTGACAACGAACAACAGAGCCTTTTTATCACACCTGACAAAAAATGTTGAAACTGATTGTTGTATGTAGCTCCACTTGTGCCCAGTGTGAACTCTCCTTCACGATTTCCCAGAGCCTAATGGGCGCCTGCGATTTCGCTGACAAATAAATATGTACTATGGCCCTGCCCAGGAGTAATTGTAAGTGCGGAGCCATTAGGGCGGCGAGGAGTGAATTGCTGGTTGATGATGATATCCTTTTCCTCAAGTGCCGGTATGGTACTGTTATGAGAAATGCTCTCAACTCTGGATGTTAATTTCTTTGTGCACTTCATGGGCTCTACTTTTATAAAAAAGCTTTTAGTTTTCGATAAGTACCTACTTCAATAATATTTCTATTTCTCTAAAGGTCTAAACGTTTTTCTATTGACCATTTTTGCAGTATAAATTATTATTTACTCCTGCAAGTCAATTAGTTCGTATTCATTATGTTTTTAAGTAGGTTGTCTATTTTGTAAGCTTTACGAATAAATTTACTTCTAAATCACGTTTTTCATGACTGCACAAAGGAGTTGGTGGCATGCAACACGATAAAACGCCGATTTACAACAAAAGGAGCAGGAATTTCTTAACCAATAAAAAGGAACGCCCTTACTGTGCGTGACCACTCAGCTGTATGAAAATTCATATTTATTTTGCTCCCTCAAAGCTAAACTCACCTTACTTTGAACAAAGACTTTTGTTTTTAAAAGGAGTCAAAAACATAGTTTGTTTAATAATACTCTTTCGTTCCTTGGGCGTTTAGGAGAGAGAAATGAGTGCTACGTTAGAAAGGTTTTTGTAGGTAGGTACTTGTTTATATTCTACTTTTTACTATTATGAAACAAATTAAGTCTGCATAAATATCAAGCCAGTTCCTCATCAAAGGACTTGGTAAAATTTGAAATTGTTTACTACATTTATTTTTGTATACTGCAACGAGTAGCCTTAAAATCGTAATAATATGAAAGTAAAACCGAATTTTAGGCAACCCGTTGCTTATCTCTATATTATACTAGACTTACCCCTAGTAAAGAGTGCAAGCACACTCAATACGGTATTCCCTAAATCCTTTAGCCAGTCGACCCTGATTTCCCATGGGCTTAGCTTCGTGACCACAAACAAAGGGAGAAGGGCCTACGTCAATGTAATATCGACCGTAAATTAAAGGCAATGAGATTCACGGATCCTGGGAATACCAGTCCAGTGCCGAAACTAGTTACAGGTTGCCGGAAGCTGGTAATGATGTTTGGGACCTTGAGGTCACCAAGACGTCAAAATTGTAAGATGTCAGAATCACCTTTGGCGAACATGATACCTACTTGAATTTAAAAAAATAGATGGGCCATAAACCAGTAATTGATAGATTACAGTAGTCAGCAATGTGTGTCCCGCTGCAGAAGATTATTACTATCGATTTGGTACAAGAGTTACGGAAATCCTGGGTTTTGTTTATGTTAGACCTGTGGTAATCGAATCAAAATCGATATTGGAGCTAGCTATCCAAGTACTAAAGAACTTAGTCAAGAACAATGGAATTCCCACACCGATGGAACATATTAAGCCTTTGAAATATTCTGCGTTTAATGTTGCACCAGATAACAGTTGTTACATACCACCTACCTATATGTAAGTGTGAACACTTGTATGCTGTAACAGATGAGAAAACTTGCAGGGCAAGTTGCTGGCATTAATGCCTGCGCATAAACTGTTTTGGCGCGAGTTCGGGGATATCCTAAACAGTGCTCGGAAGAAAAGCCTGCCTTTAAGACAAGTTTCTTTATGAGATAGGATTTGGTAACATTGTTCAGCATACTGGAGTATTTTGCTTTCTTGTGTATTCTTTCCCTTTGACTGTTTTACTTTTAAATTTGTGTACAGTTGTTATGTACATCGTTATGCTTTCCTATTGTTCTTGTGGAAACAAGATATTTCTTGATTGTGAAATATACTTATTGGTCCTCGCTTCTCAGTAAAAGTGGGTCAACGTTGATGTTCGGTGACAGTGACTAAATATACTTCTTTTACTCCTATCAAGTGGGTTGTTAAGGGGACGAAAGTCTCAATAATGCCAGCTTGACGTGCCCGCTGAAGCGTCAGTCATTTTCTTGACTGTTGCTACAAATAGCCTTATCAACGGCAGACATACAATCAAAGTTAAAATATCTTGATCTCGCTCGTACACATCTATCCAATCCAAGTGAATAGACGATCTCTCCCGATTGTACTCAGGAAAGTTCCAGCAAAACTCTCTCGACTCATTGACTCAGAAATCTGTTTCCGTTTGGGCCAAACTACCGGTTATTCGATATTTGCGAGTAAGTGTATGGACATTTATTGCGTTTGAACGATTTCCTGTTCGTTGTGATGGATAATTTTTTAGTAATATTTTTTTTTGCCCAACTGTTGTGTTAATTTTTTTTTTTAACGTTTTGCCATAATAAAAGGGAAGGCGAAGAGCTTGAGCCCATGCAGCCTAGTCTTTAGTATTTGTTTTTCGTACGCGTTCTTTTTTTTAGCACAGATTAGAAAATAGATAATAATGTACTTTCTGCCTCCTGGATTCACCCGCGACTGTAATATTGAGGTTGTAATCTTGCGGTAATTAGGAGCCTAATATAATTAAAGACTTGCTAAAATCGGTAATGAATTTCTAAATAGTTTTTAGTATCTACTAGTTATTTGATTCAATATTCTACTGAAAAGATGCAGGCAGATGTTTTTGGGCCAATTGTTTGCATAAATCCGTAAAATTTTAAAGGATTCTCTTTTTCCTTTCGAGAAGCGAGGCAATTTCGTTGGTAAACTTTTGCCGAAGAATCTTGAAAGTCGTTATACAAAAATGGTTTTTGTAAAGCACTTTGGAACCGACGGTAATCAATATTTTGCGAAGAATATTAGCACACTTTTAAAGGTACCTGACTTTATATTCAAAACTTAACTTTACCTTTTTGTTTTCAAAGCAATACTCGTAATGGGTAGATATAAAATGTAGGGTAGGCAGGTATGTTTTGCATTTTCGTTTAGAGCTATTTTGTAATAAATTCCTTTGTCATAGCAAAAGCTTTAATTACGTGAAATATGTTCATTAAAATAAATCGAAGCCTATGAGGCTATTTTTATTTTCACAGAATGGGCGCTTTTCCACTAGACGGCACGTCAACGGCGACGGCGACGGCACGGCGACGATCACGTGACAATATCTATGGGAATCGATGACATACCGTGACGGTGCCGTGCCGGCAAGTGGAAAAGCGTGTCATATAATTTCATTGATTTTCATACATTATCTCACCTACGATATCGTCGACGGTACCGTGCCGTCGCCGTTGCCGTTGACGTGCCGTCTAGTGGAAAAGCGCCCGATATTTTCGAATTTATTTATGACTTCATAATTGAGTATGCCAGGAAATTGTTCACGTTTTATAATAAATAACTACCTACGTCGTAGTGAAACCAACCACTCGTGAAAGTTGGGCGTTCTCGGTTTTACATCAAATAGTTTTTCAACGTAATTAATCACGATATCAATATTTAAATACATAAATTGTTTCCGATACTGCTCCATTAATTTTGAACGGCAACGTTAAACAATTTGCGCATACCATTTTGTAACTAATAAAATCTTAATTCATTAAATACCTACTCAGAATGTATTTGGTCACTTTTAGAGTAAAAAACCTTATAAATGTCGTGAGGTATGTTTCGGCCCAGAGCAGGTAAGGTAATGAAATGACAACTTAGACTCACAGAATGTATGCTAATACGGAATAACAAGATTTGATTTCCCTAAAAATATTAGAAATGTTAGGAAGAGACAATTTTTACATCAAAGAACAAACAAATTATCTATGCACAATATTTAACTCCATAGTAGGTACAGCTACCTGTAAATAATATACGCTGAACCCTCACAAAGCACATTGCGACGTATCTTAACTAAACGTGATTTATTCAGCGATATTATTGCGGACCCTGGCTTGAATGGCATTACGTTGACAACTTATGAGGTCCTTTATTTATGTTTGATTTATGTAGCGCACAGAGATAGGCCATTTCGGACCGGTAGACAAGAAATAGGCAGTTTTCTTCTCCATTACTCTTATATCTACACAAACCGTTAAACAGATCGTGGGCAAACCTGCAATGGACAGCAAATAAAGAGTTTGTCGTTATATGGCTTTCAGCGTAAAGCTAACTCGACCGCAGTTAGTGAACTTTTTCCCTTTTAAAAAGAGAAATTGCCGAAATGATTCATAGTGTGGACATAACCGCAATCCACCTCTTGCGCAAATAAAATGTCGCAAAAACTGGGTAACAATTACTAAGCAAATTCTATGACTATTGAAAAGTTTCATAATCAAAGAAATTGTGCTAAAAATATAGAAATGTAAGGCACCATCACGAAAAAAAACCAGAAGTACCGATGAATCCAAGGAACATGGTTTCGATTCTGCCTAATCAATTAGTAAAATTAATTAGTATGTTATGTTAATTAGCTGACCAAACTTTAGGGTGTGAATCTACACATGAAACTGAATAACTTTCCCAAAAGGAACATTGGTCGAATACGAAAAAAAAATTTGGCCCTCCAATACAAAATGACTCGAGCCGCTAACACCTTTTTGTATTGGAGGACCAATGTCCAAATTTCGTCCTATGTTGAGGAAAGTTTCATGGGTAGATTCACACCCTAAAGTTAGGTCAGCAATTTTTTTTACTCCCTGTATATTTTTGTTAAAACCACTCACTTATAAAATATAATGCCCAAAATAATTTCACCTTATTTTCTAAGCCGTTTACGTTTTGCCTACGAATAACCTTACGTTTAATGAGCTTTACCTAATACGGCTTAGTCATAGTCACATTATGCCCTAATTTACATGCAGCAGTAATGCCTAGTTTGCATACATGAGTCGTTCTTTTCTTTCTTCACGTGTCAAGCGCAACACGCCCCGGAATAGCCATATATATTTTTGACGTTAAAAGCTTTAAGAACCTGGTCAGGGAAATGGAAATACCAGAACAGCTTAGTTTAGTTTTTTACCGAGAGGTTACGATTCTACCTGCCTTAAGGCGCATTTAAACATGGACACTATGTCAAAAATGGACATGTTTTATTCACAGTGAAAGCTGCTGCTTATTCCCTGGATTTAATCTTTTAGTCGCTTTCTGTGATAACATTTGGGAGATGTCCTTATCAGCGACGCTATTCTTTAAACGGGCTGTATTTGGTTCCATAGGAACATTCTTTTAATATTCATAAAAGCCGAGTTTATTATTAACATCACGTACAAAATAGAGCATAGAAAATACGTGCCTATTTACAGTTTATTTATCTAGAATTTAGTATTTTTCTAGTCAATAATTATCATGTTATTCGATCTAGTGGTCACTCGTTATTTTATCCTTGCCCTTCCATAAATATTAGTTTTCGTGCCGGCTGACTCCGACTTAACTCATAGGTCGACGCGTTCTTCAGAAGGTCATATCAGTTTAATCCACTTACAGTAAAAATATCAACTTAATAGATATTAAATCAGTCCATCAGTGAAAAAGAATTTGTAATATCATCAGAAAAATAATATGATAAGTTTTTAAAAGAATTGCGATTAATCCTATGATTATTGTATCAGACATTTTCTGTGATAAAAATTAGATGTTCACTTTTCAGTCCTTGATCATTAATCGTGATCTCAAAACAAAAATTATATCATAAATACACCAAAAACAATTTTCGCCCTAAACTGTCAAATTTCAATTACCTTCTATTGTAACAGAAATTTGACAGCCGAGATTATTTAAAAAATACTATAGCTACTTACCACTTATTTGACCAAACGTAAGTCTAATATTATATTTAATAAAAATTGTGGTTTTCTACTGAAAGGTTGAGGTTGTGGGTGGTCTGCGGTTCGAATGTTTTGTATTTAAAGGGAAATCCAACAGCTGATGTAGGTACTGCCCTGGATCGAAAAGTATTAAACATTCCAATCATAGTCAAATGTATAGACTGATCTGTTCATCATGAATTTTTTTATTTTAAGAAATAACTGCAATAATTTTAATTGTAACTGACAGGGCTGCTCCAAACCGATGAAATTTTCTAATGCACAATTTGCCTGCACAATTTATACGAAATTTCATTAAAAAGCATAAATAATTACTCGAGAAAACTTCATCGGTGTGGAGCGGCCCTGGTACCCTAACTAGTTGGTTGACTGAATCTGGTAATTTGTTGACCTAACCTAACAAGACTAGGTATGGATAAAATTTCATAGTCTAACTGTCCTATTTATGTGTATTAGGTACATAATAAATGTGCAGTAACAATAACAATAATAAATATTGATTTTCTAAGCAATTAGGCACATATTGGTCTGATTGACCGTAAAGCAATTAAACACAACTGTGTTTTATTGACGCCATTTGTTGATTATAGCCCCACAATAATATCATAGATTTTCAGACATATTATTAGATAGATTGCCTAGATAGTACAGCTCAACCGAATAAAAAAATTAATGATATTCTTTCGTTATAATTTATTGAAGTGTGCTTCGTGACTAAAGCAAACACCTGTCTCACTCAAGGTATTTATTAGCCATATTTTGAAAACGCAGTGAAATTCCCGGATTCGTGCAAGTCCAGTCACAAAACTAATAACGGAAGAAAAAAAAAAGTGTTTTAGAACTTATAAAGAAAACATTTTAATTTGAGAACGTTTTAATGTGGGTGAATATACTTCATTCTAAAATCTATTTCCTCAGCCATCGTTGAATAAATAAACACCAAACTACCACAAATCGTCTTAAACTATTTATCTATACTTATGTTTTCTTTATTCTTACATTTTATTTTAGACCAATGTACTTAAAACTACTTGCTTAGGTATTATAAGTAATAAACTTTTCCTTAACAATGACCCTTGTAAGTGTATCTAGCACGTTAAAGTATCCGATGGTGCTTGTAGCTTGTAAACGGTAACAGATGTGAAAACTTAGCGCCAAGTTGTTGGCATTAATGTTTCCGCATAAACTGTTTGGGAGCCTCGCGCGAGGGCAGCTCAGAAAATCCTGTAGTTTATTATAGTCGTCCAAGTAAGTGGTCTACCAGTTTTAAAAATAAATTTGCCCAATATTTATCATGTTTGCAATGAATTTTCAACTAATCCTTTTTTATTTGAGAATTCAAAAAAAAGTTAGAAACATTGAAATCTCAAAAAACCCACGATAGTAACACACATTTTTCACGTATAATAAAACTATTGTGGCTCCTTTTTGAAGACGGACTTTGCATAAAAAATACGCTCGTTCCAAGAAAGACGTGGTCTTTCCTGCTTTTTTCTTTAAATAACTTCAGATAACTCATTACGAGCACTTATGCTACCATCGCATGATACTCGAACAATTATGATGTGTTCATTTTCGTTTTCAACGAATTTATATTTAATTATTCCACCCAGGTGCATAATTTCCCATAGATGGTTTTTAAATCTTTCGCAGCGACAAAACTTGAACGAATGCCAGGCACCAGGAAAGCGACCCTGACGTGATACCCTTAAAGGCGTGAAGTCATTTGGCGCGCGCTCGAACAGATCCGTTCGGTTCCTCAAAGCGTTTACCATGGTTGCCTTTACAGCGAGAGATGTGAACCGCACTAATAGAGCACGCGGCAGCTCCGCTCCGCAGTCGAAGTCACACGTCTGCTTGCTTACAGGCACACGTTGAACGGCAAACATATCTTCTTCAATGTACACTCCGATGTTTCGTGCCACTAAGCGTACTAGAAATGGATCTGCTTTATTAATGGGATCAATATCATTCGCTACGAAACCTGGTCTGGGTCTCGACAAGTCAGGAATTCCTCGAACTATTATGTCGTTGGGTCCAAGAACACATTCTGCTCTCGGTAGGTTACGCCAATTAGGGCACAACCGAACAAGAAGAGGATTCGATCGATAATTTGATTGAAAATCACGTATACTTTCTTGCTGTAAGCAGATTCTTATGGCACTGACAACGGCGCTTTTGTCTATACCCATATCATTCAAAACTGTTTGTGCAGTTTGTTTAGGATCTTCACCATCTTTTTCAGGAAGCATGTATATCAGGATTTCATTTCTATTGAGGAGCTTACAATCGGGGATTTTCGGTCGTTGCAATAAGTTGCACCTGAGCTGCAATCCTTCCACTCGGCTGATGACGCGGTTCAACTCAACTGATAATTTGCGGACGCATTCACCAGTTTCTCGCCGAATTATTAAATTTACCAGGTTTGGAACTGTATTATCGTCTTGTGAATCTTGTGAATCAACGGACGCATGTTTCCGCGAACAACCATAACACAGATAGTAATCCCCACGAAAAACCATGTCTCTGGGATAACATTTTTCATCACACTCGTCACATTTAATCATTATGTAAAAGTATTTTGATTTCTGCGCAATTATTGCAAAGATAAGAGTTCAAGATCAAGGGCACTATGTAGGTACGGTTAATGATAAAGGAAATTAGATTACAAGTAAACACGACATCTCTTAATACACACTTAAGTAAGACTATCACGTTAGATATAAACAGGTACAGTATGCAATGCATGCGAGATTAAAATCCGTAAGCCAGAATGAGTAGTAGGTACCTAATTAGGTATTCCCGCTATCTTTATCAGCCATTAATAAGTACCAGTTTTGTCCCAGAGATAGGTATTAGTTTAATTCTATAGGTACTTATATCTTTATTTAGATGTATTCACGCTTTTATGCCTTAGCCTTACGGTTACGGGGTAGGTTGAGTGTAACTGTCTAGTAAAAGGCGTTTTCGCCACATTTAATAAAATATTACAGGGGAAATTTCAAAACATTTTGTCAAATACACTAAAACCCTCTACTGATTTATGTTTGTTACCGTAGCAAATACCTTCACAAAGAAGTGTTATATGATAGCTGAATTATTCTATTTACTTTCTTTGGAGTAAATAGTAGAAAATATAAGTAACCACTTTTCCAAAACCTCGTATGTGTAAAGTTGTAAAGAACGAATAAAGATTACCTGCGGAAAAGTTTTGGACGTAGAAAGACTTGTTAATATTTTATTAGGTTTTCGATGAAATGAGTTTCTGGAAATATAAGAGTTTATTTTTATATAAAAGTAAATAAACTTTCCTGAGTTTTTCAGATCTTTGCGCTAAGATAACCAATTTTAGCCCAAATTTTAGCCTTACGATTTTGTAAATTACAGGGATTATTTTTAGTAAAGTATTGCATATGGTTGTTAACTGTACCTTATTTTATTTGTTTCAAAATAGATTCCTCTTTAAAAATACCTAAGTATATTCATGAATAAGGTTTCAATCGGAACTAATATTACAAGCACTGAACGTAATATAAAACATGCTACGACCCTCAAGCAATACTTGTAAGAGATCGAGCACAATATGTGATCAACTTTTTGACGTTGCAATCTATGGTTAATTTCCCAAGAGATCCCACCTGCCGGTACAATGAAGAAACTATTTTATTGTTACCTACGTTGTACCACACTGCCTTTAGTTTAAAAAGGTTACTAGGGGAATTATGGACTAGCCGTTTTTTTGATAATGTTTTATATTCAATTTCAATAAACACATTTCACCGAATTTCTAAGTTGCTTTCAATGGCTTTAGGAGAAGACGCTGGTTAATTTTATTTTCTCTATGACTTCTAAGATCACTTGCAAGATATGTTATGTCTCGCATAGTGTATAAATATGTTTAAAACAAACAGTGTATAAATAAAATGTTCAGTTGTTACATATTTTCGGCCTCCAAGAAATTGTATAATTTAGCCAAATTATTATGAATTTCCTGGTGAACGTTCTTCAGTTTAGTTGACTGAGCAACCCCTATCCGTTTTTGGACCTCCTGTTCCTTACACCCGATTATGTCATACAGGAGTATTTAGAGAAACGAGGAATATTACACGAAGCTCAGAATTCGTAAGAACTAGGTCAGTAGCTAATCTTTTACTTAAAACTAACTCCCTTACGTAATCATAAAAGTTTCCACTACACTATAACCATCATAAAACAGATATTTCCCGACTGTGATAAGCTAACATAGACAATATAAGTACTCGTAGATACATTATCTGTTGCGACCGTAGGGCCCTTGTGCGCCCAAAATAATATCTTTACAATTCACTCAAGTGCCATACATTGTCCTATTTCCTTCGTATTATAGAAGGTATTATATTTCATGACGTCGTTATTATTTCTGGCGTTTGCAGGATATTCTAAAAATTTGCTGATATGATGCTGGATTTTTTATTTTACGAGGTATATTTTTATCACACACTTTCATAATCGACATAGAATCGTAACACATAGATTTTTTGTGCTTTGTGAAAGTTGCTTGTTATCATCATTAGTTGAACAAGTGGTTAAAATGAACGCTGTACTTTTTTTACACCCTGTGTATTCGTATTCATGTAAATATTCCAATGTCATTTCGTTGTTTGAGAAAATCCTTTTGTAATAAAAACAAGGCAAGAAAAAGATTTAGTGTAAATCACGAGAAGTAGTATTTGAGGTCGTAACAATAATGAGCGGGTCTAGTAGTTTAGTGTAGGGGTTATTCGACTATTAACCCTCGCCTCGAACTAAACTTGCTTGAATGTGTGCCTTTTGGGCTTTCAACCGGACCCTGTAGATAATGCGTATTTTCGCTAGCTATAGTATAGTAGTTGGTTGGATAGGTATACATACAGTATACATTCTACATCAAGCACAGACAGGATTGAATATAGTGGACTGAATAAAAGGTAGTGTGACTGAATGGGTATGTAATGTATTAGTAGATAAACAAATACAAAACCTATGAAACTGATTTTATTTTTCTCATCGAGCTCCAATATAAATGAATGGTGTCACAAATGCTCGAGTAATTTAAATGGGAAGAGTTGTTTTCGTATTTTGACCATTTTGCGTTAAGCTGTCCTTTACACCCGGTAAGTATATTATTCCCCTTGGGCTTCAAAACAAATAAAATTTTCAGTGTATTATTTATTAAACTATCAAATCTAAAATTTCCAAAACAAATTAACCACAAATTGGCATGTACATACACAACCAAAAACTGAAACTTTGCTATCGACTTTCGCTTTGAAGAGATTCATCCGGTTAAGGTATACGCTGATAGGAGTTGGTGAACAACTCTTACACTGAGTCAGGAGTCGGGATTAGGGTTGCTAGGCGATACATGAAGCTAGATAGTATCAGACAAAAAATACAATTTTATTTATTTTAATAGTAAAATGAGTGAAAAAGCCAAGCCGAGCTACCGTGCACTCAAATGTTTCGGCGGAATTAGTGGTTCAATTCAAGCATCGTAAGTTAAATCGAACCACATTTTGCTAGAGCTTTAGACAATAGCTCAGCGGTTAAAGCAGCAGCACGGTTCGCCGAAGGTCGTGAGTTCAAGTCTTTCCTGTGCGGAATGATAACTTCCATGCTGGACTGAGAGCGATAGAAAAATGAAAATTGTTCCAACTTCTAAGTACTATTCCCAGACAGACTGTAGAAATCAGTAGAGGGAAGCGAGGGTTTCAGTGTATTGCAATTTAGGCGATAGGTCTACCCTACAACCTTTAAATACACTGCCGCCACAACATATTTGAAAAACATTTTTTTTTCAAATGGATTGTTAAGTCGACGGATAAGCCAATAAAGCTGGGAGTCAGACAACTACTTATGTACTTATGAATAACATGAAAACAAATAAAGAGAGAGAATTAATTTGGAAATTAGGTACATAGGCAGCCTGCTAAAGCAACAATTTCTACCGGGTGTGTAGTTCTATAGTAGAATAGAAACAACCCTACTTGGGGTTCACATTCCGGGCGCTCGCCCGCGCTATCACTAGTTCCGAACTGTTACGAAGTAATCAGCGACGAGGCTCAACATTTTCCAACTTTAAAAACTCCCTGTTTTGTACGTTACCGAATTGGGACATTTCTGACTCCGATTACGGGGTTGATGCGCCAGAAAAACTGCCTGCCGTAAACTTGTATGGGAAAGGCTTTTTGTTTCTGATAAACTAATGTTTTAACTTGGCATCGCGTAATATTATGTGCTTGTTTAAAGTTGTGCTTTGATATACCTAGGCAGTGATTTTTTAATTCAGCGTATTTTCATTATTGGATGGGACAATGATATCTTCATTTTCATTTATTTATGTTTTGCGATTTTACATTTAAGTAACTATTCAATTTTCCCAGATTTTTCTTCAAAGACAACGATCAACAAACACAGCTATCTCAGTTTTCCTGTCACCCTTTTCCTGTCTTTAACCTTTCTGCATTTAAATAGGTATTTAGGGCAACGTGCTAACAAAAGAAAATTTACTTAAATAATAACGTAGTACTCAACAATATAACTTACTACAAAAGTGCACTATTTCGTAAGAAAAAAATTGTTGGCAAAAACATAAATCCATCGAAACGAACAGGGAATCGTTCAAACGCAATAAATGCCCATACATTTACTCGCAAATATCGAATAAACGGTAGTTTGGCCCAAACGGGAAACAGATTTCTGAGTCAATGAGTCGAGAGCGTTTCACTGGAACATTCCTGAGTACAATCGGGAGAGATCGTCCATTCGGATGCGAGGAGCGGAGTCGACGATAAACACGCATTTATTTTCGTAAATAATTGGTATGTTGTATCACGTGCTGATATATCATGCATTTATACCGAGTGTGCGTATCGCAAATTAGGTTGCTCAGTCAACGAAACTGAACAACTTTTACCTGGAAATTCTTTCAGGAAATGCATTTCTTTTTAGTTTTCTTTACAAAATGACTACCTCGAACAGAAGTATGGGAAAGTTTTTTTTTTTTGAAATTCGAACAATTCAGTACTCGCGAATTGCGCAATTCGTAATATATTTATGAAAATGTTTTTATTTTTGCCATAAATTATTACTTGTGATGGCGCTACTGAGCTCATCGAACCGTCTTAGCGACTTTAACATATTAACCGAGAACAACGGCTTAAAGTACCTTTCGAAGCAAGAAAACCGCTCTTGTTGTTATACCATTAGCGGTCGTTCTAAAGTTACCACCACGTACTCTTTGCTTTTACAAACAAATAAATATTTAATTCGGAAATTGTTACGATCTTGTTGATACACAATTTATTTTTAAAACTGGCACTTACTTGGACGACTATATAAAGTACCTACAGGATTTTCTGAGCTAGCCTCGGTCGAGGCTCCCAAACAGTTTATGCGGAAGCATTAATGCCAACAACTTGGCGCAAAGTTTTCACATCTGTTACCGTTTACAAGCTACAAGCACCATCGGATACTTTAACGTGCTAGATACACTTACAGGTGTCATTGTTGAGAAATAGTTAGCAATGTTTTAGGCCTGTAATCAGCACTTGAGTTGAGACTGATAGCGAGTTTGAGTTCGTATCAGAAATGTCATTTCAGTACTTGATTTGTACAATACAGTTAATATTGCTCTCAATCTTGGGATCGCTTCATAAATACAAGCCTTTAAATATTATGTACAGTTAAATAGCGGTAATTGAAAAAAAATTACAATGTTTGAGGAGATTTTAAGGTATTTGATTGTTCAAAACTACGCTATTTGATTGGTCTTTTTATTAAAATGTTCTGAAACATACAGCGCATCAAACAATAATTTATTATTGTAAAATAGTGATTTTCATTTCTTATAAGTCTGAACAAGTTTTCTCTAAATAATTTCACCACTTAAAACAATTCTAAACATCCAAAAAAACTTTCTTAATTGCTATTTAGTTGTGTGACTGAACATGCTCGAATTTATGTGGATCTCACTACTCACTACCCATAAATATGGTCGATATTACCTTAGCATGAATTTTTTTCTTTAGTTATGAATCTATGCCCATGGGAAATTAGGGTCGACTGGGCAAAGGGCTAAGGGTTAACTCTACATTATTGGACACACTGTTTTTAAGTAAATATGGTAGGCCCGTATTATTAATCAGCACTTGAGACTGATAGCGAGTTTGAGTTAGTATCAGAAATATCATTTCAGTACAAAACGGCCTGTCAATCTTGAAATCTCTTTATAAATACAAGCCTTAAGAAATAACGTTTTTTTACACAGTCAGTTATAAAGTTTCGAAAATGTTATTCATACGTTAAACAAATGTGACACAAAACAACAATCTTAAGAAATTACATGAAAATAAATAGTATATAATAGATAAATAGATAGTACATGATAGATACCACTTTCAGTACCTATATGTTTAAGTAAGCAGTTGTTAGTTTTAGATCTAGTGACTCTATCAAGTTATAATGCGACCAAATCTCATTTGCTAGAGCGAAAATTGCAGCATATAGTAACTCGGAAATGTTTTGATTTTTTATCTGTCAAAGGGATTTTTACCCCCAGCAGTTCAAATGGCTGATTATCTCTTTCTACTTAGCTTCAAATATAACACGACTAGTTCAACTTGGAGTGAAAAACAGCGTCGTAATTAAGTCGGGGCGTAATTGTATTTGCGCTGTACGAGGCGTATACAAGCTGCGCTGAACCAACAGTTTAGAGTCTTCACTTTGCTTACAAATTATGTGCTTCTAGGAACACTACGAGTACACATAATGTTGTTTATTACGGATAAAATATACCTAATTTGTTATAAATAAAATGCTTTATTACATTAGGCTAGGCACACATAATCAATCAAAAGCCCCAGACACAGATCGGACTACTAGACAATACAATACACACAGTTAAAATAATATAAGGGAAAAACCAGTTTGTCCTATGGACCTTTCTTGTCTATGGACAAAGATAAAAACGGTAAAATTATGGTAAAATCGCAGTTCAGTTGGTTTTTTTCCCGGCTGCTGACCTACTTGTCTCCGGGCATTGAGGAATTGTTTGTATAATTACCACATCTTACATACAGTTTATTAACGTCTCTATCTCTATGTATCTCTCAACAAAGAACCGATGCGTTTTGTGTTCTTCGACACTCATCAAAAAAGCCACGCTTTTCACTCTATCTTATATAGAAACAATTATTACGACAAGGTATTAAAAACTTTTAGTTTAAATACTTTATTTCCAGCAGAAATAAATATAACTCATTTTATTTGTAGCGTGTTCGCTTCATGATCTATGGTGATTATCACCTTTATCCATTATCCGTTCATGTCGAAATTCTATCAAATAAACACCAGAAACGGCTAGTAAGTGCGGGTAGGTGTAAAAAGCGGTCTTATCGTAAGATCTCACTGAATGTAAGCAAAGTTTTTATCGATTTCTCGTGTTGCGTTAAAAGGGCTCATTTGGGTTTATTGTATGGAATGGATGGACGTATAATTTGCATTGGGCCGTGGTCACGCACGGTGGGCGTTCTCCTTTATTGTTCGGGCCCGTGACTCCGCGGTCCCTTATTTAATGTTGTGGGTGTTTCAGCACACCTAGAGGAAAATGGACGATTTATTTCAGTTGAATTTTTATTTTACAGGTGAATTTTCACTTTGCGTATAAAGTAGGTTCTTTCGTACAACATTCAATGACTGATTTATGTGGACCGAAAATCTATTTTAATCAGTGTCTTAAAAAGTCTGTGTGTGCTCTGTTTCCCGAAAAGGATAGGCAGAGAAGAGACCATTCATCCTCGACTTGCTACGATCCTCATTTTTGGTGCTTATCTTATTGGTGAATTTCCTTATGTTTTTTTAATTTTCGGACATCAGGATTACATGTACACTATAGTAGGTGTACCGAGTACTCTACTAACATCAAATTGACGATACTAAAATATAAAATATCATACAACATTGTTGTGAAAAGGCGTAGTTTGATAAATTGGCGTAGTAAAGGTCGTAGAAGGTCTCGTAGAAGCGTCGTAGCCTCTCCCCTTGCTACGTGACACAAACATAAGATGGCCGTAGCCAGATCGTGCGTATTTTTGTAATGAACAACAAAATCTTATGTCTCTGTTCTGGTATACTAGTTCTTGTGTTTTAAGTTTTTATGACAGAAAGTAAAACACGTACCTACTTTTATTTTAAAAAATTAGGTCTTGTTTTAATATTCCAAACAGGTGCTATCTGCTAGCTGCTAATGGAAGCAGTTCTCTGAAAACGTTTTGATTCCATACAAACATTTTATGTATTTATGGAGTATGTATTTCTTATAGAAAATCCGTAATTTGTTTAAAGAATTTTCAACTTCTTGTTATAATAGTTAGTGGGAATATAACCAAACTTTCCTTTCGAAATAGGTATTTCTTTCTCATTCTTTTTAAACTCAGTTTCATGTTCCCGACCACAATTCGTTCACCAGCCAATTTCGAGTTAATTACTTATTATTTTCTTATCGTAATAAAGTCATTTCACTAACGCGAGCAGTCAGCAATTACCTTAATATCTGGCGAGCATTATAATGTTGTAACCCAAGAGGGGAAAAGGCTTTATTTTGGTTTATTTTTTCTTGGAGATTCTAATTTAGCTACATACAGGTACCTGTATTGTATTGTTATAGAACTTGAGTATTTTTATCTCTAAGATAAGTAGAATTCATTTATCTTGCTTATCCGGCATTTACTTTGAGTTTGAGAGATAGTTTTTAGTTTTTATTGTTTATTAGAAAACCAACAGCCATAAACATACACATTAACAGAAATATAGTACTAATACTTAGGCCAATTACAGGTTTCTATTTATATTTAGGAAACATCCTGTGTGTTGGCAAAATAACATATAAATGCACAGAGAAAATTTAACGGTCCATAAAATTTTTAGTGTTAGAATTCCCGGAAAGAGAATCAGTTGGTATATTTATTCTAGTTATTCTATGTTTTGTTTTTTACAGCTTCAACTGCAACGCCGAATCCTATTTCAAATAACCAAAAAATTGTTTTTCATTTGTAGACTTTTAGTTATTCCTCTCTCACACTTCCATTCCACTGCTCCTACGTGAAACTTGTTCCTCTTTGTTGAGGAGAAAATGACCTTTTCATCACATAATTCTCCTCAGAGGTCACGAAGGTCAGGTAGCATTAAATACCTGTAATCGGCTTACTCCGTTCCCCTCTTCTAAAAATAATGGTTACCTAATTGGTTTCTTTTGTACACAAAATTGATTTCCTTACAAAAGACTCAGTACTGAGGAAATTAATTAGAGAAATTTGGTTTTGTCCTTCCAGATTTACCACAGATTTACTGGGAAAATACATTGATTTTATGTTGTAATCTTTACATTTCAGATTGAATTTCCGGGTAGGTTCATACGGATTTTTGCTAATATTTTTTTTGAACTCGAAATAATCAAAATGAATAAACCATGCAGCGTTTATTACTATACACTGCTTTTCAAATACTACAAATACTAAGGGCCGTATTTATAATCAGCTCTCAAGAGTGACAGCGAATTTGAGTTCGTATCAGAAATGTCATTTCAGTACAAAACGACACTGTCAAATCCATACTTAATATTGCTCTCAATCTTGAGATCGCTTTATAAATACGAGCCTAAGAATTCAGGTAAATAATCTGTAAGGTAAATAAATACAAAAGAACTAACCGTGACATGTAAATCAGGAAGTTAATGGAACTAAAGTGAATTAGTTAAAGCTCATTAGGTGAGAGGTTGTTTCTTGTTCGTAAGCAAAACTAAAACGGCTTAGAAGTTAAAGGTGACGTTACATAGGGATTTACCTATACGGGTTGATGGGTTTATATTTTGCTTGACTTGTAAGTTATGGTTAAGTAAGTTAAAGATAAACTTACGTTACTGGTCAGAGAGAACGATAAAATAACATATTAGATTGTACCGACAACTGTATTTTTTTCCAAGAATTTTAAGATTGTCAAAGATTGTCATACGTGGCAAAAAATAATTTTATTATGGCGTTAGCGTTTATATTCTACATCGTAAAAAATCACATCATGAGAGACTACTTAATAAATCAATTACAAAACTTCACATAACATTTGCAATCTTTCGTGTAATTCCATGCAATTTATGCGGCATTCAATGATATTCCTGAAATAGTTGACTGGCCAACCGAAAGGGTTGCTCAAATTATGCAATTAACCTGAACATTTATGAATCAAAATAATCATACAGAGAGTGTGTTTCAAACATGAATGCTAGGATCATTTTACCTATGGGTGCCTTTGGGGGCATTATTTCAAACAGACCACGTAGTAAAGCTCTAACGACCGCCTGACCGCAGTAATGAATTCACTCTCAAACTGTAGTTTAAGGGGGGTACTAACGGTACTACTACCTAGTATTCTGAATGACAGCTGTATAATACTGGCAGGACGGGTGGTGAAAATACTATGGAAAAAAATGAATTAATAAACAAGTTAATTTTACTTTCATGTATCGAATGACTTGTTGCCAATCTTGTCATCCATTTAGAAGAAACCCTAAAAGGAAATAATAAAAAAAATCCAAACCACTTTTACCTTTTACCAAACCTTTACGCGATGATATATACCTGCGGCAGAAATAATGAACAATATTTTTGTTTATTTTTTCAAAGACACGGTAAACCAATGACGACTGTATGACCGAAGTAATAAATTTACTCGTCTTTCAATATTCTATCTACCAGTTCAGCTAGATCTTCTTTATGCCATCATGCAGGATACAGCAAAAAAACTAAAAAAAAAAAAGAATCTCAAAATGTTTGGTCATGATGGGCGCTTTTCCACTAGACGTCACGTCAACGGCAACGGCGACGGCACGGCGACGATCACGTGACAATATCTATATATGGGAATCGATGACATGCCGTGACGGTGCCGTGCCGGCAAGTGGAAAAGCGTGTCATATAATTTCATTGATTTTCATACATTATCTCACCTACGATATCGTCGACGGTACCGTGCCGTCGCCGTTGCCGTTGACGTGCCGTCTAGTGGAAAAGCGCCCGATGTGTAGGTATGAGGTGCCCCTGGGAGCATTATTTCAAAGAGTCCGCGCTGTAAACCACTAACGACTGCCTGACCGCGGTAATGAATTCACTCTCGCCCTGTGTTCAGATCTAACGAGGGCGCAAATATTTCAACTTTAGTATAGTTTGGTGTACGAAAGTTTGCGGCCGACAAACTGTTGAGCTGAAAAATCGTGTTGTGTTGTTGTTGCGAAAGTAATTTGCACAAACGATCTAGTTGAATTGACGAGAAGTGAAGTGATGAGAAGACGAGAAGTGATGAGTTGTGGGTCGTAATAAAACTCATAAACAGCCGTGATATTTTTTGTGTGTCAATCAGCAATTTTTTACTCAATCACGCTTCAATCATTATGGACGGATCGGGATAAAACTTGGAACACATATTACCTACTTATAGGTTAAGTCCTGGAATAAGACATATGCTACTTTTTACCGCGGCATAACTTCTTATTTACGGGATAACTCATTTAGCGCGGGTGAAACTACGGGGCGGAAAGCTAGCTTGTAATTTTATTACTTATTGTAATTATTTATAGTGAAATTATTGATTACTACGAGAAATTTTACCGGGAAGATGTTGTTTTCCCACGTAACTATTAGAATTTTTATACATCTACGTTTAAACTTACTAAGTATAATTGATTTGTTCAAATCACGTAGGAAAAAATCACTAACTAAATAAAAGCTTTAAAAAATATACCTAACAAATTTTTGTCTCTTAAGATATATGACGAAACGTAGCAGCTACTTATGTTTTCAATTCCACGAAAAATAATAAATTACTTATGATCCATTTTCTGTTGCTATCTTTACGTTAGCAGAAAATACAATCTCAGGTTATAAGACTCCATTTTATGTTATTCTTTCACAGTGGAATTTTTATAAGAAAGAAAATCATAAAATGATGTTAAAGATTTATTTTTTAGAAGTCTTCTAAAAATATCGCACTCAAATTTCTTTACGTAATTACACTCGGCAGATAAACTTGTTAATATTTACTAGGGGTATTAAAAAAAATCTGACGACTTGTGGAGCGACGTGATGTCATATTGTGCTCAGCTTTTTTTTAAAGTACAGAAATTGCCCGGAAAGTTCCGTAAATTTCAGCAATTTTCCAGGTTAATGTGATAAAGTGTTAATCGAATCATCAAGAGTTGCTACACACTTTTTTGCGAGACGTGTTGCTAATAGATAACTCTGTTATGTTTTGTTTTTCCTCGTTTATGAACTAAGTTAGACTTGTACAGATTTTGGCTTGATATTTCTGCGATTCTTCTTTTTTGTATTTTGCTATAGGACGCCTTCGCTTGCTAGTACTAAAATGTACTGATTTGATGGTAGAACCATACAACTTATTTAAGTTCAAAATATTCATGATATCATCGACCTTATTTTTCAAACAAATAGTATCTAAAAAAAATATTTGCATAAGACATTTCCTCCTTTATAGCTTGACTCACGACATCTACGACACAGTAAAAGAATTAAACAGTAAAGCATCTTCATTCTAGCATCTTCGTTATTATAATAAAGTTCATAAATAAGTGTTTTTGCTCAAACTAGCGACGCCACGCAAAAAAGAACTGTTTTTACTTTACTAGTGTCATCTATAGATTACACCACAGATTACTCCACGGCGATGTCCGTACTCTACAATCAGTTTTATACAATCCGGAAATAATAATCCGGTTCATATTTCTGATACAAGAATTTATTCATCCTCTCGTTCGTCGATTCAAAAACCCTCGCAATATAGAAGAAAACGACTGTTTCTTTTTTCTTCTATGTCTATAATGGCTTGGCTGAGGGGACCAGGGTCTTTTTGCGTCGCCTTCGCACTTGTAATTAGAGCTACGAATAAAATGTCATAAAAGCCTTTTAGTTTCTTTCAGCTAGTAACTTGGGTTGCTAGAATATAAAAGAAAGATGTCCTATCTATACTATAATACCTACTCAGTTTTTTATTTAAGATTCATTGAGAGTGACAGTATCAGATAAATTTTGTATGCGTATCATGTCATGATCTCAATTTTAATATTTTGATTTTATGATAAGAATTTGTCAGATTTAGACGTAAAGTAAGATTGATCCTCAAAGCAGAAGTACGAAAATTATATTATTATCATTTAAATATATCTAAAAAAGTCTTACTGCTAAACATTTAATACCTTTCCGCCCGATTGAAGTCATCCATCAATAAAAACCGTCCCTTCCGAACGATCATTAGCTGTATAAAAGATAATTCCTCCACATTTTGTAACTTCATCACGACGATAAGGTAACAAAAGCGCTGCAGCAATTCCTATTATCGCGGCGCAAAGTTCAAAAGAAAAAGTCCATAAAATATTTTACCATTGTTTCTACCACAAAGTGAAATGATTCTTTTTATTAATTGACCTCTTTATTACCGCGAAATGGCGGTCAGAAGTGATAAACAATAATCTGCTTCGTTCGCTTCGCTGGATTCGTTCCTGTGGGTATCTTTGGTAAAGAACTGGAGTTGAAATATCGAAAAACTGATTACTGTTTGGTGAATAGAGTGAATGAGTGATCTTCAAATTGATTTGATAAATACCTAACCTATGCCTGCCTAGATTATTTCATGCCTTTTTTTTCGATGTAGGTACGTACATGATCACCAAGTATAACTTTACTAACTCTCTGTTAAACTGTTTCTTTTTCCAAATTAAGGGGCCTTTTCAAGACTGTAGAGTAGAAAAAGTAAATATTTATAATTAAGTTTTTATTGATAATGGGTTAGTTAGGCCCGTATTTATAATCAGCTCTCAAGAGTGACAGCGAGTTTCAGTTCGTATCAGAAATGTCATTCCAGTACAAAATTACCTGTCAAATCCGCACTCAATATCGCTTTCAATCTTGAGATCGCTTTATAAATACGAGCCTTAGTATAGGGGCGGGACGACAGGGACAGAGTGTCCGTCAAAGAAGTGAGATTTGAAATTATTATTGTTGTCTTATTTTTTAACATTGACCGTGAAAAACATTATTCTGTTTTCCTCCTCAGTGATTAATTACGTACTTCCTTTGTTAGGAAGGCATCTGGCGACCATTTGTAACGGAGCTATCTTTTACAAAATAAAGAGACCATTTGCAAAGAAATTACAAATTTCCAGATTTAAATACGAGTGTTTTACAAAAAAAGAATAATTGCTGGAGAGAAGCGGTGAGGCTTGGCTCCAATTATATTTTTTACAATGCTGGTTTTGTGTTGGCTCACTGTGACCCAACAAAATTTGCATGACATTGCTTTAACACATAAATGGGATTTATTTACCAAACCTCGGTATATTTACATGTCAGCTCTTGTGAATTTATGGATGAATATTGTCCACTTACTGACCCGCACTTGACCGAGATTAAAGGTTTTTAAGGTACCTAAACAAAGCCTTTTGAGTCTTGTATGCGAGGAAATTATGTTCTTAAGCACTTGTAATCCATTTACTTATTGAGTTCAAGTGAGTCAATTTGGATTTCTGCTATTCTGTTCAGCAGAAAATGATTACTTTGGTTATTTGAATTCAGAAGTACGTAAAAAGTATGACAAGTCTGTATTTATAAAAAAATAGTGTTTAGATTTATAAGATTTTATTAGGTTATTGTGTAGGTACACATGCTTAATTAAATAATTAATAACTCGATTTTAATATAGGTAGTAGTCAAAAATTGATTGCCTTACGACGTTTGCTAAGTAGGTAGCGAGGTAGTATGACGTATGACTTACACTTTATTAAAATTTTATGTCGGTACTATTCTTTGTTACTAGGTCCTAGGTCCCTACGGATTTGTCGATTTTTACGGTTTTGAAATCCAATCTCAATTTTTATTTTTAGTGAGCTGTATACCTTTCATAAATATACAATGGTTACGTATTATATTATTATCAATTTATATTTTTGCACTTAAAATATCGCCTCTATCTCTGATCACTACGTAAATCAAATATGAATAAAATTTCTCATAAGCTGTCGACGTAATGCCATTGAAGCCAGCCAGAGGTGCGTAATAACGTAAAATAAATCACGTTTTGTTGAAATACATTCCAATAAGCGAATTTAGGGAGGGCTTTTAATAAAAAATATGTGATCATTCGAAGATTCTATGATCAGCGTTTTGAAATTTGAATAAGATAACTGACGTCAAATTCTGTCAACTCATTCGTTTGATATAGATAAGATGCTAAACATAGAGTGGCCAATAGTATTATTAAAACGGGGAAATATTCATACAAAATAACCGCGTCTTATAGAGTTAATATAAAAATGAAAAAGGTACATAAAAATACCTATACTTACATTATAATCTTGACAAATGTTGGTGAAGGGGAAGATAGATGAAAGATAACAACGGTTCCGTCTGCTTGTTTATCCAATTAGGCTTGAGCAAGATACGAATCCATTGTGATGCTTTTGAAATTCGCAATTTAAATCTACCGTGTCCAGGTTCATCAAGCCTTTAAATGAATGTGGGCGGCGGCGCTGCAAATAAGGAACTCAGTAAAAAATTGCGTTACGTTGGAGGCTTTAGTTAGAATTGAGAAAATCCCTACTTTTAGATATCCATCTCATCATTATTGTCTGTTGAAAATAAAAAAATCGTGTGATAGAATTATTTCGATACGCCAATTAGTTACCGAGATATAGAATTTTAAAATGAGCGCTAGTACCAGCGGCTGCCCGCTGCATGTCCGATCTATGTGTTTATATTTGTACCGGGCGAACGTCAAATAACGTCACATGCCGACGACGCTGTTTCTTAGCGGGCCGCGATATTTAAACAAAGTTTAAATGGCTGTAAATTATAAATACTAAAGATTTTTGAATGCAAGAAAAACTAGTGAATTTGTATACAAACAAGCTCTACTGTGACAGTACTTTCAAGATAAATTATCTTGTACCTTTTCACACTCCTCATTTTCGCCACGTTCATTTAAATACAACGTGTCCAGGACAAGTGGAGGCTGTGGAGGCGCCCAGCCGGAAACCACACGAGCTATCGATTTTAAATCACTATTTATTTACTCTCTCTCGCTTTAATTAAACGAAAATACCGTCAACATTCGGGTTATTCGTCAACTGAATCAAATCAGAACTGTACTCACGGGTTCGGTTGACGAAACGTATTTTTTTTTTTTGTAAATTAAGTTTACATACATTTTATTACAACAATCTAGATGGTAGTTAATTGTTATATTTGACAAAGTATTAAAAATGTACCTAGTCATTTTTAAAGAAAATCCTGTATGCATTAACATACTTACATAATCATTAAAGACATACAGTTTTAATTGGAATATAAAATGGATCCTTGGTATGAATTGAGATATTTTATTAAAAAATAATCTATTAAAATTTTAAAGTGGGTTCAATAGCGAAGATAAAATAAGTGGTATTCATTTAAAATAACGCTATCCACCCACAGGTTCAGTTTTGAGTGGACTCAGTTGACGAATAACCCTTGCTGTCATGCATTTCTCACGTCGACACAGAACTATACTCATTGTTGGTTTGCTCTCAACGGAATTAATTGGGATTGTCTGGGTAATCATGATTAAACGCTTTCCAAATGCCTGACAACTGTTCATCGTTATTTTAATCAGATCAAATCGTTTCTGTCCTTCGCATTGCTCCTGCATATTGATTGTGATGTAAAATGTCGTAGGGAAATCACGAAACTAGGGATATAGCGAAATCCCGGAGGAAGGCAAAAAAATTGTTCATCACACCTTCTTACTAAAATGGTTAACTAACTAAATAACTTATATTTTTTAACTAAATAACGATAGGTTAAATTATCAATAGAACTTTTTAAGTACTCGCGATTATTTGCACTCATTTACATACGTTTTTTTTTAAAAATTTATCGCGATTGAGGGATAACAATTAAAATGACGTAAATTTGAATGTAGGTAGCTATATTTCTTTATCTATGTTGTGCAGGAGCCAGCTGCGCTCGAGCTCCTTTAATTGCTTCGATAGCTCTTGAGTTCTCTGTACTTGGACTAACAAATAAAAATCCGTGTTTTCTCTGTGACAGTATAATAAGAACTGAAGAAAACAAAGGAAAAGGAACATCAAAATATCAAAAAGTAAAAAAGAAACATAAACCATATACAAAAAAAGGTGCAGTTCAGCACATATGTGTTTACTTGTGGTTTACTTTGACAACGTACAAAGTGCGCACTATCCATACATGACCATGCTTGCTCCAGTATTATTTCATTACCGAGTCCAATGCGAACTGCAAACGAGTGTAACTGCTTGCGGATCTATCTATCTACAAAACGAAAGCGTATTTCAATATTATCTACATCGTCATATGGCACATTCTATGTTTTTCAATCACATCCGGGAAAGCTAGGAAGCAAAATTTTAAACTGAATACAATTTCATAGTATCCTTTACCGTACAGGTAAACAATAATTTCTATGTTATAAAATGCTTGCAGGTAGCGTGTTTTGAATGAGGGCTAATAAAACAAGGTCTCCAGGGCACCTGGCCTGATGGTAACCTAATTAATGTCCAACCTTTTTATGGACATACGCGCATAATTGAGTTTCTCCTACGTTATTTTCGCTACAGATTTTACACGCAGTTTTAATGAAGCTTTTAATATTTTAGTCCATATTTTAATTTAAATTCCGACAGTGAATCACATTATGGTTTGTTAATAGCGCTCCTAAAATTTATACGGTGGAAGTGAAAGCCATACTGACAGAAATTGTGCGTTTTCTCATTTAAACTGCTTTAATTAAGCCAATATTGAACGGAAAAGTACCTACTTGTTATATTGTAGCTAATTTATTGTATGGTAATTGAGTTTGTTCAAATATTGTTCATATTTTATCTGTAGTGATTTTACGGAATCCTCCCACAAATAACATAAAACAGTTCTACGTAATTAAACGTGAAATTGGTAAAGTTGTTAATAAATAAATCCGTAATGATTAATTCTCAGTTTGTAAACTATGTACCTAACATTTTTGAAATATTTTCATGTAAGTAAACTCAAACGGAATACATCGATGGCTAGACAATTTTTGATAAAGAATGTGAACTTTTTTCGAAGTCTTTTTAAGGACATTTTGCGACTAAGAGACTTTTTTTATTTAGGTTTCTGTTACAGCATTGTAGAGTTATAGATATAAATAAAAACACTTCAAAACTACTCCTATACATTTATATAGCACAACACCGAGGGAAAAGGCTAGTACAGCGAAAAAACTCACTTAATAAAACTTGTCAAACACATGGAACTTATCGAAAATAAAAGTGCGTGCGGGACGGTTCTTTTCTCACACACTTTTGGTAGAGCCGCCATTTTATTTATCGATATTTGATTTTTATTGGCAGAATAAAATTTAATATGGGATGATAATGATGGTTAAAAGAATAAAATAATAATCTCATGCTGAATTCGAAGCGATAAGATGTCTTCGAAATTACTAGATGAGGGCATGTTTTGATAATTATGAAACAAAAAATTATCATCAATATTTTTTGATAATATACCTAACTTTATTATTATTATTTTGACTAACGAATTTTATTTTCCACCAAAATGACGATGGAACTAAAATAGTATCACATGGTATGACAGCAATTTACCAGCTTTTATTTAATTAAATTGATAGTGATTGAAAATATCGATATTTTACGGACGCTACACAGTAGAGCCATTTTCACTACAGACTTATAAAGTGATGGAAAAATCTGAACAAAAAAATTACCATTGCCCGCCCTGTAAGCACCGATGCCACATTTACAGGAACAAACTTAGTAATGTATCTCAGAATTTTTTACCTTTTCCTACACCATTCCTTTTCAAAGGATTGTGACTGCCTCAATACTATTTACTTTGCGATATTCTCCCCTTGGAAATCTCTTAGATGCGATCATAAATCGCTTCGGTTGACATAATAGCGTGAAGGGAGCGGCCTGGATTTATGCATGTTTGATTTAGGGGGAGGGGCATTGTCGTCTTGTGCCGTTGTGCCTGTGTGTGCGTATGTAAAAATATTGTTCGCTTTCTTTGCTAAAATGCTAAAAGTAGATTTGAGTACGTGTTGTACTTTTTCAGTTTTGATTAGTAAGTTTTGAATAAGTTTTAAAAAGTTATTTGACCCATATAAGGTGATACATACCTAACTAAAGTCACTCCTTTTCTTAGAGGGGTTGGTAGAGACTGTGATGCAGATAACAAGAAGCTTAGCGGAAGAATACTTGAAAACAGATGATTTTGCATCTAATAGACTCAGTTTTAGCCTTATAATAGGCATTTTGAGCTCTGCCTACCCCGTAAATCATACGGCGTAAAGAATAAAGGCGTGACTTTATGTATTTAGACTCAGTCAAGTTATAATAACTTAGTAGACCACTACACAACTCATAATTAAAAAATCTTGTGTATGATTTAATATGATTGAAATTGATAAACAAAGTAATCACTAAAAGGAAAATTTTACAAAATGAGAAAATCTTTTTCATATTGTATTCAACCCTTTGAATGTTTACAAAAGTAAGCGTTTACAGAAATAAAATATATTTTATCGATCCGCGTATCTACTGCTGGAAACTTTTCGTGTAATTTTATTGGTAAAGTCATTATTAACCATACCACCCCCTACCTACGATCAACAATAGAAAACATGATATTTTTACACATTTTATCACAAATTAAATGTTCTTACATTATAATCATCACTAAATGACCCTCAAAACTTGTCAGACGTGGCGGAACGACCGTTGGGTTGTTTTCGCTCTGCCTACCCCATTAGGGATACAGGCGTGATTTTATGTATGTATTAAATATGTTCTTTGGTTATTTACAGCTAAAAACACCTACCTTTTTTCCTTAAACCGAAATTTCAAAGAATTATGGCTGATTCGATAAGCAAAATCATGAAGAAAATTATTTAATGTAGGTACGCTCACAAAGAACATGACAACACCTGTTTATGAAAGAATGTTTTCATAAGCGTTTGAAACAGCTTCCGTTAAAAGGCCTGTACCCACGGAATGCTTTCAGATCCCATTTGTTTCTTAGCGATCCAGTAAATATGCATTGTAGACTCCTTTGCAACTAATACCTACATTATAGTTACACCTTTTATACATATATCCTATCTATTTATCTATATATCTATTTTTTTTAGGCTATATGTGTATATGCATTATATTATTTATTTATTCAGTGCTCATGTAGATTAAATATTTAAATTGTGCACGTCTTATCCGCATTACGTTTAATGCTATCACACTTATTAGGTCTGCTGTAAGAAATTTCTTTTTAGAAATAAGCAGTGCCTGTTGTGTCGTAATTCCTATGTAATTGTTCTGTGTATGTTCATGTGTACAATAAACTGTTAAATAAATAAATAAATATATCCTACATTATAGTTGCACATTTCTTCCGTCCTGGATTGGGAGCGGTAGAAAAACAAAGAATGTACCAGCTGCTTCTTCTCCCGACCATGTTGGCAAAGGGATTCGAGTGTTTCAGAATATTTTAGGCTAGAGGCTGACAACCTATCACTATACCAATACACAGTTCGCACTTTCTAAAATGACTTGTCAGAACGCGGAGAGACGTAAGAGACAAAAAAGGTGTGATTTTATGTGTGTATGCGTTTATATTTAAACTCAGTACGAAACAAGAAACGTATCGCACTCAGTGGGAAAAGGCCTAAAAACGGCACAAAGTGATCGCAGATAAAATGTATCTCAGAATTTGCGAGGCGAACGCTCGATTGATCAAAAGTTATTGGGTCTATAATAATTCGGAAATTATTCTTCGCTCCCTGTGGAGGGCTGTTCAGTTATTACGCAGAGAATGTGGCGTAGGGATCGACTCATAAAGCGTTTATAATAATTGAACGTATTTTGTAATAACATGATGTAGTAGGTAATCGTAATGTTTTTAAGAAGTGATTTCATCTAGATCTTGTTTTTATTACAGGTTTGGGAATAATAGGGCTTATTTTCATTTTGAAATAGGTACTTATATTTTAAGTTAAACAAGTTCAGCAATCCATGTATGTATGTGTTTTGTGGTGCACCGAAATTAGTATTTTCGTAATTGACGATAAATTAAATAAAAGTCTATAGCTCATTATATTATTTGTTTTGTGTTTATTTGAATTAAAAATCTAAATTACTTCGTTGTCGCAATTTCATTTCAAGTATTTTGCATTCACACTCAGAATGCCACTCAAGATGCAATACCTTTGTTTTTTTATAAACTACGACTGACTATTCAAAACAGTTTGCAACTATTCCTTAAAGTCCCCTAACACGAAATAGGCGGATGTTCGAGTTTTCGTATTGCCCCTCGCAGTTGCCCTACGTTTTCTTTTCCGCCTTATCGACTGGTGAGCTGATAACTGAATCTGAATAAGTGGAATACTTCCCCTCAAGATGATACCATAATGTTCCGAAAATTTAATCCCCATTGAGATGCAATTGAAGAGATTATTTAATAGACTGTGTGATGTTCGATAATTTGAAACAAACCGCGACAAAAAACTTAAGAAATTAATTAACTCAGATAATAGAAAACCTTACACAGTTTTGGCTTATATAACAATACATTTATCGCCAATTGAATACTTATAATGTTATGAGTATATGAGCTAAGTAGGTAGGTGCCTTAAATACTCTCGCTTAAAATTTAATACCTTTGCTTGGTGGGTACGCGAATGAATCAACTGTGAAACCATTGTTTTTTTCAGGAGATTTTTTGTAAAATATTGCTTAAACAGAAGTTATCTGCAGGGCATTTTATTATTTAGGTAATCATTTCTTTATAACGGGCCTTTCCCGGAACTTCTGTGAGGATATTAACTCGGCACGTGGAGTCTGAAGGCCACATAATTCAATTATAGGAATAATTTAATTTTGTTCTCAAATTTAAAAATCTTTGCTACGATACAAAACCAACTCAATACCTATGTAGGTAATATCGTCAGGTAAAAAAATGTGTGCTTGAAAAAAAGCGAAGTTGATAATTTCCTCAGTTAGCAATTCCAAAAACATCAACGATCTTGTCGAGCCGAAACATCCACACGAAAGAAGAAAATTTACTAATAAAAAAAAATATAATTGACCACGTCAAAAACAAGGCTGTTCCAAAATTTCCAACTGGACATTCATGTGGTTAAATCGGAAAAAAAGAAGGAGAAAGAATTAACCTCATCTATTGTGTCTTATGGCAACAAAATCATGCATTCAGAACGTGTCAAACGTGCCCCCGTAAGTATAAAGTTGACCAATTTAGCTCTTCCCATACTCGAGTCGTGACCGAGTAAAGATCCGACCAGTTGCCGGGCTTTAGGTATGCTAAAATTTTGTTAAGCACAATTTTGGAACTCGTCGTTATAGCACTAGTACAAGTTTCGAATATTCCAGACCAGAATAATCAAAGTTGCGGAAGTTTCCGAGTGTGTGGATTCGCTACGTTTAATAAAAAGTTCGCGGGAGTTGAACCAATCCGCCGCGATGTGGTTCAAGAGTAGTCTGCTACTTCATTACATTTTTATGTTTAGCAAATTGTGCTTGCCTGTAGAATCATCCATAACATATTCCACAAGGATGTTGTCCAAGGTGGCTAAGGAATATTTATCATTTCTAGAAATTAGGAAGCAGAGTTCTTTGTGAAAGTAAAATCTCGCATAGCGCTCGTCAATTAGCTGTAAATGCAATTCTGGCATGCATACCCGATCAGGAGGAACATGTCCACAGTACAGTGCTGTTTTAGCTGAAATAGACAGTAGCGCAGTATTTTCACATAGTGTAGCGGCTGTTTTATTCTAATAAAACGCGACCTTGAAGTATTTTTTGTATCTTGACCATTGTTAAAATTGAATAATAATTTTCTATGTATTATTTTACTTAGGTTAATATCCCGTATTTTTAGGACTGTACCAAATCAATTATGCCGTTACAGTAGACAAGCCTCCCCATACACGTGTACCATTTTCATAGTTCAAGCGACAAACTCAATATTCAATACGCTATTGAAACTAATTGAAGCATGAAACCCTCGAACACTCTCGGCTAATTAACTCGTTATTATTCTCAATTTGATCTTCCTGTACAGCCACTGTCACCTATGTAAAGTGGAAGTGAAATAGTAAATATTTTATAGTCAAATGTATTCCATCAGAAACATAAATGTGAAAGTGAAAACTAAGTTCATGGTGGTGTGGCGGTGCTTGAGTAAGTAGTTGGCACAAAAAAGTAGTGAGATCTAAAAAAGAAGCTAAGTCTAGGTTCAACGACGCCACTCTAACTCTGTAACGAAGTAAAGTTAGTAGGTAAAGGGTTAGTTCATACTGGGAAGCTACGCAACGCGACGCGGCGCGTACTTTTTAAGAGTATTACTTCGAACTTTATTTACTATGCAAAACGGTAGACATTTCATTGACAGAACTCGAATATTCCTCCCGGCGGCGCCATGCTACGCCGCGCGGTGCCACCCACCTGTCAATTTATGGTACAACGAGGTGCACCTTCAAGAAGCTTCACGTTGGCGTAGCCACAGGCGTAGAGTCGCGTCGCTTCCCGGTGTGTATTATAAATCCAGGGATGTGCCTTGTGAATAAAAATCTATGACTTTGGAGGTCGAAAGATTCGATTTAAATTTAGTTTAGACAAGGGGCTCACAACCGTCTACTGCTCAATTACCTACACAATTTCAGAAGGTGCTTTGAGCAAGGTCGTATAATCTTTGTTTATCCGTACAGTGATATATGTGCGTGATTTATGTATGTCTGTATATAATATACAGGCGTATAGACTGTCTTTGAAATTGAAGTTAATTTACTTAGTCCTTCATATTGTTACATCAAGGCTAAGGAAACAATATAGCGCCTAAGTAAACGTGAAATTAAGCAATAGAATTAGTAATAGGATTCTTTGTAATCCGATATATCATTATGTCATTAATCTCCTCAATGTAAAGCCATTATTTCTGTGTACCTATGTTTTAGAAAATGGGGAGGATTAATAACAGCATTGCTTAGGTTGTTCATTTTCAGTACTTTTTGGACTTACAGTCGCACGTTGACGCACAGACCTAAGTATATTATTTCTAAAATTATTATAGTTCTAAAAATATAAAATAATGGCGCTAGTACGTTTTTAAAACGCGTCCTGCGCATTTCCGATCAGTCGATCTGGATCAGGACACGTGGCCCTGACGCGAGTTTAAAAAATTTTATCCATCCCAAAAAAAGTGCATAACGCCACTAAAGAAGTTTTCACTTCAATATTCTATGTGTAGTGGCCAAGATTTAAATTTGCAGCCTTTAAATATGGCTCCGTAACGTTATACCAATTATTAAATAATATGAAGGATCAAGACTTTGGCCAGACAAATGAGGAATGCGGTAGCTCAGTTGTTAGAGCGGTGTAATTATATTCGAGTGTAATATGATAGAGTCTCTCTTTCAACCCCAAAGACGATCCAACTTATACAACCACTTGACTATAAATCTTATCCACTAGCTACGAGTATATCTAATTTATTACATAATAACCCAAAATCAACAAAAATGAGCACGTAGTCCGCGTGAAATTCATAATCGGCCATCGACAAAAAGGGAACCCGAAGGAAATTTGTAAGGGATAACGCCAATGAAAGTGTTTATGATTTTATGATACTCCTTCATTCCCGAATATGGCTCGTACAATAACGATAAAGTGTTATGAGTACGGCCGTCTATGAGGTGGGAAAAAAATCGTCCTGAGTACGGTCTGAAAATGAGGGCCGAAGTTGGTACGAATACAATTTTACACTATTTTGAGGATGGTTTAAATAGATTGTGATTGTATGTTATCTCATATACCTACCTAAGTAAAAGATATTTGAACCAATTACAACAATAGATACTTATCTATGCACAAACGTTATCATCTCTAACGACCAAAATTTATTTGACATAATTTTCAAAGATCACAGGAGTAAACACAGTTTTGTTTATCTAGAGGAAATTAAACAATTAGGTATAAAAAAATGTTTATTTGTACTTTTTTAAAAACTACAAAATTGGTTTAAAAGTTAATTGACCATTTAGAAAGCTCATTATTCACAAAAAAAGTGTAAACTAAGTATACCGCAGATGAAATTATTATCAAAATGTCTGTCAAATTTCCAAACAGTAAAATGGCGGATTTCCCAATGCTGAATACGCCAACCGTACCACGTTTCAGTTATAAAGACATGAGCTTAATGACATGTTTTACAACAAGAATGGGATGTTAACAAGGGTTATAGAGGAAATTGCTAATCGAAGGAGCGTTTTCTTGTTATTTTTTGTGATTACGACCAGGTTAACGAATCGAGAACGGCTTGCCCTTTTTTAGGGAATTTTTCGTGTCTTTCTTAATAACAGGAGTTTTTTGTAAATTGGATACCTTCAGTTGGATGACATCGATATGTCATAGAAAAATAACTACTACAACGTCAATTCTCTGCCAAAGTATTTGGGTATTATATTTCGCAGCTTCAGTCTTCGCGATTTATTTTTTAAATAAATCGTTCCGAATGAAACTGCTCATAATTGTGGTCGAACTTCACGTACAGGTAAGTTCGTTTGATCATAAATTATAAAATGTGTGTTTTCTTAATTCTTATGTAATGAGCAATACTTAGGTAAATTCAACTTTTGTGAGCCCGATAACGTTCTGCTTACGCCTTAAGGAATACATACCGGGTGCAAAAGTCACAACGAAATAAAAATTTATTACTTTCCCATACAAAATGACTAATTCGGTCAGACAATTTTGTATGGGAAAGCCAAACATATTTTTTATTTCTTGAAAGATTTTCCTGATTGTTATTTTATTTGTGTTATTTAATAAGGAATCACTTGAAGATCATACTAAATCACAAATAAAACTTATATTTTTTTACTGTATGATATTCTAATTCCCGATTTTTTTATGAGTAATGAAGTAAAATAAAAATTGCTAGCATTAACCATAACCAATAAGTTTATTAGGAAAAGCGTTTTGAACGCTATTAAATATTCAGGAGAGGAGAGCTAACGCCCACACAGGAAATTACGTTTTTTAAACTCATTATAATTTATAATGAGCTTTGTCTCGACAACGATATTAGAGGATTTGGAAAATTAGATACATCAGGGTTTCATTCAAATAAGGAAATGTATTTGAAGATCTTTTGCGACGCTATACGAGAAAATTCACTTATGAAAAAAGCGAGTAGGTACTTATATACTTTTTCCTCTTCATAAGAAAGGCTTTATGTTATTTCCTTTAAGATATTTTGACGCTAAGCAAAAGATACCAAAATTTTGGCTTCTAAGGCTCGTATTTATGAAGCGACCTCGAGATTGGGAGCAAAAATAAGTACCTATGTATTTGACAGGCCGTTTTGTACTGAAATGTCATTTTCTGATACGAACTCAAACTCGCTGCTCAGTCTCAAGATATATTTATCAATAACGGCCTTAGTATATAGTTAAGATAATTATTTATTAGCTTTCAAGTCCTGAAGATTAAATAACGATTTGTCAATCACTATAATCAAGTAATATATTTTTTATTTGTCAAATACTAGAAGCAATTTGTCGACAACAACATTTTATCGACTCGCTCCATAAGGTCATGAAAATGTAAACGGGCTCTATGACCCAAGCTGGGGGGCGAGTAGTGAGGGAGAGCTTCAGTTGTGTGTCGGCCGCGGTTGCGAAAGGACGTCTGTGCCGCTCTCCTAGCAAAATACAGTATCGTGTACGCGTATACCAAACTCATACATCATTTCGGTGGTAATCAGGACCGCGTGTGACTGAGTGCTCATGGATCAGAAATGAGGCATAGTCTGTGACATGTGATAAACTTTTTGTTTTGGAAACTTGATGAGGATGTATATCTTATTGGCGGTACTTAGTCTATTTGTGCAAGGTTGGTATTTTGTTTAGATTAATTTATTGTTTTTAAGTTGATTTATCGTGTTTGCGCTTCAATGACGTAATTCAGTTAAGGAGATAATAACATAATATTTATTTTTGTCACTTAACAATATTAAGTGTACCTATAGATTTTTGTTACAAGCTCGTAATAGATTTGTAAATAATAAATTCTCATATTAAATCACGTGAGATTACATACCTACCTAAAATTTTGCGAAATGTTTTGATACACCTACATTTCGTTATTCATGCGATGCCATAATGAATATTCGAAATGCTGGAATTATTTACTCTTAATAAATAAAAATTTAACTATTCTTGCAAGCCCCACACCGGGCGCCAAATCATTAAACAAGCTGTTTTATAAAAATAACGTTCGATACGAGTATCCTACAATAACTGAATACAGCGAGATTTTTCATTCACCAAAGAAATTTTTAGAGCTTGTTTATCTTAGACTTATGAAACCGAAAAACTATTCTGTATCTACTTAGGTCGAAATGTAAAAAAAAATGACTTCCCTGCAAAAGGCGTCAAGTTGTTAGAGTCATTCTGTATGGTACAATTTTTTTTCATATTTCGACATTATGTTTCATACTGATTGTTTTTGATTTTTATGATCTAAACATGGCCTTGTAATTTCTTTGTTAAATGAAAAAAAACTCGCTTTAGGTACCCAATGTTATAAATAGAAGTCGACATTTTATTCAGTTGACCCCTTATGGGATAGCGACACTGCTGTGAAACAAATGAGTACACATTGGGAATAGTAACTGTATTTTCGCGCCGAAGAAAAAGAAATATCACTGCAGTAAAAAAGTGGTGTAAAAAGTGTCCAAGTTCCGTAACAAGGGCAAATTGGTCCTCTGCGCCAGTCCGGTCTGTCGAGCGTCGATTTAGACGTAATTGTCACGGGTCCTTTCCTGTTTTACATTGGTATTCCACTTGAACAAGGTTATTTTAGAAATTCTCGACGTGTACTCAAAACAAGAAAATGAAAGCTTGTAAATTGTAAAGTAAATAACATGAGCAAATTAAATGATAAATGAATATTTACACACCTTTTCAGGAAAGCTGAAAATATTTTACGTAAAACAAGATAAAGCTTGCCCGGAAATGTAAAGTAACTATAAAAATAATTGCGATAATAATCCCGTTCAAAGTAACAATCTAACCACTACAAAAACTTTGTAACATGAAACGAAAGTGCTACTAGTACCTACTTACAAACAAATTACACCCAAAAGGAAAATGGTCGTGTTAATGTTTAATTTAATCCAGTGACCTTCCCTGTTTAAATATTTAACCATCAATTTAACTGGCCGGATGTAAAAGCGAAGGTAACAGAAAGTTGCTACGGAATCAATTGGGTTACTTACAAATAATCTAAGAAGTATAGGTTTGAATAGGTTTTTATTAAAACTTTAAGGCTATATTATATGAAGTACAGTCAGCAAAGGAGATTTTCTGGGCTGGTCTGCTCGAAACGGGTGAAATTATTTCAGGGGGTTAATAATATTCATGTTTGTATCATAACAAATAATATCATATAGACGAAATTATAGGTACCTACCTAATTAGTTTTCTTAGTACAATTCAATAGTGAAATTGAAATAAGTAAAATAATTTTCAGGTAAGGCGTAGTACCAACAATATTGAACATCTGCATTGCTCGATTTCTTTGTGAAAGTCCTGCCACCGATACTTGAAGCAAGACAAACAAATTGATTAGTATGAAAAATAAGCAAAGTTAGCTTCAAAAGTAGGCAAAGCATTTTTAACTCAAAAGTCTGGAAAATATATCTAATGCAGTAGACAGTAAAAACTTTTAATGGTTTTTTTCTTTACGGGCAACTTTTATTTTGCAACGCTTTGGTAAGCGTGTTTTTGCTACCTCGGCTTTTCCGGTAAACACAGCCAGGCGGGAGAATCAGAAAATTAAAAGAATTTAAAGTTGTGCTCATAACAATTCTACCTTAGAGCCAGGAATGGTAATATTCATAAAAATTAATGTTGCATTTACATCAGACAGATGAAGGTAGTAAAACAGGTGGCAAACGCTTTGTTAAGACAAACTATAAAATAAACTTACTTATCTATGAAAATGAATGTCACTTAAATTAAAGGGTAGGTAATGTATAAATGTCCTATTAAATAGCTTGTCAGAATTGAAAAAAAAAAAAAAACTATATTTTCCTAAACAAATGTGTATTTCAGTAGAGACAGGTTTACAGCATTTCGCCTCTCCTTTGTCAAGCTTAAAGCTCAGCTCTTAGTCACTGCTACATAACTTTTACGATCAAGTCTTATTTGTAGCTTTGAATGAGTTCAATCCTCCAATTTCTCCAATTCCATGTGGTAAGACTCGACATGATTACTTAAGCGAGTGTAGCGATACAACCCGCTAAGCTGCCTGAGCTCTGACTAAGATGATGTTCCTACATTCTTGATACCAGTTTAGCTCTGCTGTTAATTATTGTTTTAATACCACTGTCTTAATTTTGTCTAGGTAATCCCTCCCTCGTAGCAAAACTGCCTAATCGGGATCAAAACTATAGCTAGCTGACTAGTGTAACTAGATTTTTGTTGCTATTCTTCAGTAGGTACAAAACGGCCTACCAAATCCATACTAAATATTGGTCTGAACCTAAAGTTCCCAAATAAGACTCAATTACTTGACCCTGTATGATTGACAAAAAACTACTTGAAGAACTAAACTAACCTAAAAGTATAGAATTCGACAGAACCAAAACTGCTGAACAGCAAAACAAAGGCTGAATCGAAGTTAATGAGGGCAAGGATGTAGACACCTCCGCTTAAACAGAGCTCAGTGGGGCTTAGCGGGCTATTGCGTTGAGCTCGCTTAATCATGGCGGTTCTTAGGGGGAGAAAACTCCATGGACTCCTAATAATAAACAAAATTGAATCGTAGCAAACGGTATAAGTATTTAATTAAATTATTTCAGTTTTGATTATTTTGACTGATAATGAGTACATAGGATGATCGGGCTATTGCGTTAAACTCGTTTAATTATGGCGGTTTTTGGGGGAGAAGACTCGTTGGACTCCCTATAATAAACAAAATTGAATTGTAACAAACGCTACAAATAATTAAATTATTTCAGTTATGATATTTTGACTGGTAATGAGGAATTATGATAAAAAAATACGATAGCAGCAAGAATGGAGTTATACTCAAAGGAGCCTAGCGGTCTGTTGTGTTGAGCTTGCTTAATCATGGTGGCTCTTAGTGAGAGAAAACTCCATGGACTCCTTTGCAAGCTAAACCAGAAATAATAAACAAAATCGAATTAATTTTTTTTTTCAAAATTATAAACTCAAAGGAGCTTAGCGGTCTATTGCGTTGAGCCGCTTAATAATAATATTTTTTAAATGAACACATAATAATTTTTATTCTTGTAAGGTAGGTCTCCACACCCCTATCTATTCAAGGAAACAATCATAAATAATTAAATGATACTACTTATTTTGACACGAGGTAATGTTGTGTATACTTTATAATTTGTGAACCTATAATTACAATCAGTACCTAGCTACCTAGTAGTTAACTACTCAGTGGGACTGTCAATCATTGCCTTTATGTCAAGTTACAACTGGTTATTACTACCCTATTTAATGAAGACTTTCCTGTTTTCTAATAAGCGAGCTAATTATCACGTAATAAGTTTACTAAAATCGTGTAATACAATATAAAATAACCTTTCCTTGTATAATAAAATAATAAACAATATTAATGTAGACAAAAAAAAACATTACATCAAGGCCAGTATTTATAATCAGCTCTCAAGAGTGACAGCGAGTTTGAGTTCGTATCAGAAATGTCATTCCAGTACAAAATTACCTGTCAAATCTGCACTCTATATCGCTCTCAATCTTGAGATCGCTTTATAAATACGAGCCTAAGAATGGACGTCAAAACAGCTTAAGCCTCTCAGAAGAATATGAGCTGTTTCTTTTACCTGATGTACTGTAGGTGTAGGACGTAGATAGTAAATAACTAGAAAATAGAGACTCGAGGATTTTGATGAAGAGCCTCACTACAGCAATACAAGATCCCATGTTTTTGATCCTATCTGAAATTATCATCAAACTTCAGGGTCATTTCAGATAGGATCAAATACATAGGATCTTGTGTTGCTCAAAGTTGGATGGTCATTTCAGATAGGAAATACCTACGTTTATAAAAACGAAATTATAGTTTGAGCCGAATTAACATACAAGAAGATCGACTCAAATTTATATTTCGTCCCATGATTTTATCTCCATGACTATGCGTTAAATTCGTTGCCATTTTTTATACCAATTTTATTAGTTTAATTTTATAGTTTCCTTACAAAACTAGACCATTGGCTGATCATAACATAATAGAAAGATCAATTATTTGTTTAATTAATTTGCTTGTCGTCACCCATAATAAAACACTTCAAAAAAATCTCGTTAATCAAACGTTACTTTTTTGAAGTATATTTTAGTAATAAATTATTTACTCTTCGATATGTATTTGACTCATGTAAATATCTTCGATAAAATTTACGTCACTCACCTGTAATTTGAGTGTTATAATATAAATAATTTATTATCACCATAATCCTTAGAGCGTGTGGATTTTAGGTAGAGGCATACCTAAAATAACAAGTAATTGAAATAAGATCAAAAAACCCAACTACGTAGAAAGTAAACTTTGAAACATATGCGAAAGCGAACATTACAAAAAGTTGGAATCAATTTTTAAATCTAAATGAACACCATTCATTCTGCCCATCGGGAGCTTAATCCGCTTAAAACCATAGTTTATTATTGTATCATGGAAATGTACCGAATCCATGCATTATCAATTCTAGTTGAATGCTAAATAGCACATTTACGTCACATTATTTTACTTAAATTAGCCAGCTTGGCACATTTCAGGGCTTTGAACAGTTTTTGGTTGAATGTATTTCAGTCCAAGATTGAATCAGGAAGATATAAAAGTAAAATGTAATAGAAGTTTGTACCGCTCTTTCAAATCTATGACAGACATATTAATACATTTTAACCTTATAACCACATTACTTGATTCAAGAAGTGTTTACTAGCAAAACTTCTTGTAGTAATTTAAACTTTATTTCATGTTAATATAATTCATACTAACAAAGCAACCAATTTAATATTCTAATGAAGAATCTCAGAGATTTATATTTATTAAATTTCTAGGAAAAGAGAAATAATAATCTTACTAGACTCAATTCCGAGCACGTACTGTACCTATGAGAGAGGAATTTCAAATCAACCATTTGTTCTTATTTCCCTTACAGTTAAAATTAAAGTAGAAAGCTTTATCCAAAGCTCTTTGGTGCTATAAAAGTCAGTTCCGAAAGCTCTGAAAGCTGTACTGGGTGGCAATAATCATATTTCATGCAATTTATAATCGTATTCTTTCATGATATTTCAAAGACGGGACGATTACATGTTGAACCTAATTTCTGTTATATTTGTGCTTTGCCTGCAAGTTGGACAGGATAAATATAAATGTATAATTACACTAGCCTTTCATCCCACAGATTCAGCCGTGACTTAGTAAAATTTCCCCAGGGTTTAAGATATATAGGTAATAGGCGAGATAAAGAACAGCACAAGTGCAGACTATCATGTTGATCCGCTTCTCTGTTCTGAAGTTGAAGAAATAGGAATAAACAATTTATTTTATTACCTACTGATGTCTATATTATCTTTCAATTCACTGATACTTACTCACTGATATGACTGAATCTAAATAGTCTTGATTGGGAATATTTTCCAGGTTTGGCAAGCTGGTTGAAGAGCAAAACGCAAAAATTTTCTTTATCAGGTATATTCTTTAGTTTTCTTGTAGTCGTATGATACCAGTAGGAAGTAAAAGAAAATAAAGTTTTCGATTCGGTCAGCGCTAGCCTAGATTTAATAGCAAACACATAAAAAAAAAGATTTTCTAGTAGACATACCTAACTCTATATTTTAATCCTATGATATGATTTTTCTCCGAAACTTTTGCACAGCTCATGAAAAAAGGTAGGCTTTAAGATATACTTTATATAAAAATTACATTTTGTTAAAGGTAAGTATATTGGCGCCAAAAAAGCTTTTATATGGAAAATATTTCTTTGAAATCTTGTACTTAATTCTTAGAATTCTCAATCCATTTGGTTAAACAAAGAATCATTTTAGTTTTATATGCAGATGGAAAATTTATATTTTTGAATTGAGTGTTGTGAAGGTGTTTCTTATAATAATAAAATACCTAATGTTTACAAGGATTATAAATTTGTGGTTCAAACGATGTGTTAATTAAATTATTTGAATTTTTTGTGGAAATTCGCAATATAAACCACAAACTAAATAATTTAAGAGCTGCACTAATTATTTTACAACCTCTGCGGTTATTCCGCCGCCGGAAATGCAATAATTTTTCGATAAAATGAAAAACACATTTTACAGAATTTAAAAAAAATATTTGAGTCAAGTCCATCTACCTATAGGTAATAACATAAAACACAATTTTCTTTAAAAATTTAATACTTACCAAACTAAATCATTCGGTCTAGTGATATGAGCCCTGGGCGTTCTATACGGAGGTCGTGGTCTCTATTCTTTCTGTTTTTTCCTGATTGTTTGACGCCTAAGATTACTTTCCTTTCGATAGAACGTTCTATTCATCAAAAGTCCAAAACTCTAAATCCAGTTTACCTACCTCTTGTCCCAAAGAATAGAATAAGCGTAATAAAAAATATCTTCAATATTTTGCTGTTCACTGTAATTTCATGATCATTGAGCTGCTAAAGAATACATTTTTGTCACAAAACTTAATTTATGTATTGACTTGGATCTTGCAATTTTTGCACTGAGGGAAGAGAAGCGTTCCGTTGAAGTATTTTCAAAACCAGGTAAATAGTTTCAAAGGAAATTCTTTCAAGTTTTCTCTTTGTGCTATTAGCGATGACGCGGTGAGTCGGTAAAGTGGACTATCGTGCTAAAGAACGCGAATTTCTTATATTTGAATTTGTAACAGTAGATTTCGGAACTGTTAAACTGTTCTTTCTTTGGCGTTGTCAAAAAGCATTGTCAGCGTGTTGAACGTAACCTTACGCGCGGTAAGTGACGCAGGTGTGTTGTTGCCCTTATACGTTAAAAAAGTATTTAAATGTGTATTACCTTTTATTTTACTAGCTGATGTGCTCATTAAGGGTCAATTCACAACGGAAAGAGGCGTGACACGACGCGGCACGAAGCTGCTTGAAGATGGATCTGAATGTACCGAATTATAAGACCGCGCTCTATATTGTATCATGCCTTCGAAAAGTGCGCACCGCGTCGCTTCGCTTCCCGGCCAATTTACGCCTTTATTCAGCATATTTTTTTTAACACGTCACTGTCCCTCTTCCTCTACCAAGTGTACTGTGTACGTAATTTATAAAACTCGACCTAAACAACGTGAAAATGGCATCTCACGTGACAACTCAACGAAACACACCCAAGGGTACCTTAACTTAGTTAAGCAACTTTGCCGTGAAGTTTAAGTTCACATGTCACCGTCTAAGTTGCGAAGCGATGACTATGAGTTTGCTTTGTTGAGTGTATTTTGTTGAACTTGCAAGTTAGGTTTTTTTAATAAATGATCCAATGAAATATGATAAAATAAAGAGGACACTTGATTTTTATAATATCACATGATTTTATTTTATAAAAAATATATAACTATAATTTTGTTTCTATCTAGCAGATTTTCAAGCTCTAATAATATGCTGTAATGTGATGTATTATGTGATTTAAGTGGAACTTTTTCTTAGACAGAAGGTGCAAAATATGTAACGATAAAATAGTACTTACTTATCAGAATTTTATTTGTTTTGACATATGTTTTAGACTTCTACATCCTAATCATACTTATTATAAATGCAAAAGAAAAATTAAATGATTGGACGTTTGTTACATAAACACGCTTCAACCACAGGACGGATCGGAATAAAACTTTATTAGCTCTCAAGAGTGACAGCGAGTTTGAGTTCGTATCAAAAATGACATTTCAGTACAAAACGATCTGTCAAATCCATACTTAATATTGCTCTCAATCTTGAGATCGTTTTATAAATACGAGCCATAGAGTTTAGGTTCTACATTTGGATATAGGATTTTCTCTGCGGAAAAACTTCAATTTTCACGGGAAAACTCATTTAACGCGGGTGAGAACCCAGTGTTAAATAAAAGATGAACACAAGAGAAACATGAATAAGTTCCTAAGACAATACCCTCTTTCTGTCTACACAAAGTCAGGTAAAATAATTAAAACAAAAGCTGTCGCAAAACAAAACAAGTCGCAATTCTAAACAAACAAAGCCTTCAAAGGATAACATAAAGCAAAACACGAAAAACGTCCGATTAAATAACATAATTAGGAGTACAATTTTCAGGACGGCGATGACAGAGAGGTCCGTAGTGCAAATATTTCTTCATCGCGGCTTATTTCCCCTGGGGTCTCAAACTGGACTGAAACTAACATTTAAAGGTGAATACTATCTTTAGAAAATACATTTGGTCGAATGTTGTTTATTGTAGTGTTATTAAATGGATTTCGGAAATAGTGTGTTCGGGGACGTTGTCGACGGGCTGTTTAGTAAATAATGGAACTTAATATACCTGTTTATTTCTCCAGGTTTTCATGTAGGTAAAATATTTTTTCTGTTATAAAACACAACCTTTTATAAGAGGAAATTTCTCGGAGCCTTATAAAATACTTCTTTTATGATATAATATAAAGTGTGTTAGGAAAATAACGTGATACTTTCCCTACCTCTCGTGTAATATTCTGCCTTTGAACCTGAACAACATTTCTATTCTGCAAATTCTAAAGGTTTTTCCAGAAAATAGAGTAGGAGAATTTACTGTAAACACAATATCACACTGAATTCGAAAAACTAAAAGCTTGGACAATCACAACCGATTTGACAGTTCTGTAGTAAGAATAAGGTACTTCTTCTTCTTTCTTCAATAAAACAGAATTACTGCTTGCCACGACGATTCAATAACCGACTCCAAAGAAGAAGAAACTACCTCCTTAATTTAGTTAAAAAAATCAAATAGTATTCTTATTTAATCCACCCGGCTCAACAGTTAAAACGTTAATAGTCAAAGTGAAATTCGGCTAAACATATTCAAAACTTTCATCGGTGGGGCCTCAGATTGTTAAACCTTAACAAAGTTGTGTTTAATCTACGAAACTCGGCTCTTTAACTTGATGTTTGGAGCCAACACAAAGGTTGTACAAAGCAGATTGCTTGAGCCATATTATCTTTGGATGATTATTTAGGAACTGTGGTTTATCGCTGTTTACAGCTAAATGCAAAATTACATACAATATTTAAATGAGAATATACCACCGCTTTGTTTGTAAAAGATTAACAAACCACATAATTACGATACCACTAAATGGTATAGGTTACATTTTGCTTCAGAAAAACATCTTCATCGTATCATTATCATCAATTCTTCTTCGTATTCATTTGTGTCGATACAGTCCATAAGGTAGGGTCAGCGATCATCTTATTTTGTCTCACGACTGCTGCTTTGCCATACTTTATGTGTGTAAAATGTACCTACACGCACATTGCTTGGGTCCGCCATAGGAAATCCGTAGTGACGCACACAAGGCCACGTATCTGTATGCACATCAACGAGTATGGCTCAGCGGCAGTCGTGAGATAAAACAAACTATAAGTGATTTTAAGTTTATGACTTCTTCACGCTACACACACAGTAGGTACGCTTGATCTACTCGTATAGATATAACATAATATACGTACTTAGCTATAAGAATATAAACTTAAACTATAGCTTGAAGAATATAAACTTAACGTGAACAAGTAGGGCACCTAGAATCTTTGGAACTTAGCCAGTTTTAGCTGGCAGTTTGTTTCTGGTGTTTTAGCAGATTGCACCTTTTTAAAATGTGTAACTAATTAAGTTTTCAATTTGTGAAATAGGTAGAGTTACTGAATATAACGGGGAATATTCGTAAGAACCTAATTTTTAATGTGAGGGTTCCATGTCTTCTATTCTATATCGTGTTTTTCCGAAATTGCGGTTTTCAATAAACATCTTAGTAAGTACCTACAGGAGTTATTAATAGACGAGTTACGACAGGTGTTCTGTTATTTGTAGGCGGTACCCAAATACACCCAAGGAGTTCGATATTTCGCCGGTGTTGGCTCTGTACCAGAAAACTCCTTGAACTAATTGGTACCTACTAAATTCTTTACCATACTAAAACAGATGTTACTTTTTAAAACTAAGGAGTACACTAGATCTAGGAATATATTCTGTCGTATCTGTAACTTAAAAGAAATCACGCAACTTTGTGTACCTTTGCCCACCGTAAAAAATCGAACCCAGGACCTTGCGGATTTAAATCCCAATAAGGCCATACCAATATTATAAACCAACTCGAGGCAGGTTGGTACCTACCCTAAAAAGGTGCGCCAGACTGCGGGTGCTTGCATGTTAAATATCAGTTAGATTTAGCCATTAAAAATACATTACAACATTTACAACTGTGCGAACGACGGTGACGAATATGAACACTTGAAAATGTTAGTTTAGGGGTTTATTTACTTTGTCACAATATTATACTGGCAACAAAATATTATTATCCTTTAGGGCTGTTTGATGTACTTATAATTATATATATTAGTGTAAAAATGATAACACCTGGGTGTTTTCAGATTCATCACTAAGATTTATCATAATATTTGTGTGGTAAAATTTTACTAATTTAATCCCCCATCAACCACCACTCTAGAATTTGACAACCAGTAAATTTTTGTTCAGTAGACAGCACAATGATCTCAACACAATGATTGGTAGAAATCTTTGATCTAAAAGGAATATCATTTTAACGAATTTCATAAAAGTGTCTCTACAATACCTATAGGTATAATGGTTATTCGCTATAATATACGTATATAAACATATTATGTAGCCGTATTTTCTTACCTCAAGCCAATTACACTATTTCTTGTACCAAATCCTAAACTACCATTAAAAAAACACCCAAACCCTTACCCCGGAAATCAACACTTCGTATTCCGAACACAATACATTCGTACACAATATTGTAGAATTTGTCGCCTTCCTTTTTTCAATCCCCTAATTTAGCCCCTGAATGTTTTATGAGTAGGCACTGGAAAGTACCTACTGGGAGAATCCTTAAAGTACTTTGGATACGTGACCCGTGTCAAGTAAACTTATTAAACCGTGAAAAGGGAAAAATGGCAATGGGAGTACGGAGTACAGCCTACAGGGAAACAAAACACCGAGTGAAGCCGCGAGTGACTTTTCGCGGGTGAAAAATGGGAATGAGCGCTGAGTTGGGTAGGTACTTCACGGCGCATGTTTCGTATTAAGGAAATGTCCCTAAATTCTACCCCATAAAAATATACGACAGCTGAAAGAACTTTGCAGTCTAATAATAAAATAAACATTTAAATTAAAAACAAACCTTTGTACCAGGTTTAACTAGGACCGGTGAAAACAAATAGAATTATACTAGCCGGTCTCTTTCGAGGCATACTGCAGCAGCAAAATAAAAAAATGGAACCCAAAGGATTTTTAAATGTACTGTTATTTAGAGGATGGATCGAAAAGCCATTACTACATCAAAACACGTTTTCTTTTATTGAAAAATTATTAACTACTTTTTTCAAGTTTCACTTCGTCTAATGGAATTGATGTAAGTTTTTAGGTATTAGTTTCAATTTTTTGAGAGAATGAACGTAATTTTGTTTTAAGCGCCCTAAAGTCTGTTCAGGTCCCCTAAGGCCGTCTGGAAGCATAGTTTTAGGTGAGCTAAGCCCACTTGTCTCGTAAATACGGTAGAAGTTTGTTCTTGAATTTTCTAGAACATTGTTTATGAGCTAATTTCGAGGGATAGAGTCACATGAATAGTACACCTTGATTTAACGTACCAACCATTAATTATTAATTTAAATATTACGGTTATATTATAAGCAGATAACTATTTAATTTTATGTGCACTGGAGTAACGTCCTATCACCCTAATTGCGTTATTAAAATAATCTTAAGTCAGTGACATGACATTCAGACTGAAATCATAAATTTAAAAGATAAAATTATACCTACCTCCATACCTATACCTACCACCATGCATAAATCACATATTTAAAATAGCGGCTATTTCTCAGGGGGTAAACAGAGCGTCAAAATCCTAAAATAAGCCATCACGTCAAATAAATTAAAATGCACGTTCTATAACAAATCATGTCAGATTCATCTGGTTCTTGGCAGAAACCAAGAGTCCCATCGATTTAAATATTTAGATATCACATTTAAATCACCAATTTCTTTGTTACAGAGTCTCTCCTTCTACGAATAATCCGAGTGTCAGTGCCCACGTACCGGGTGCGAGGGCAGTCGGCCCAGCTTGAATGCGACTTCGAACTGGGCAGTGACACTCTGTATTCAGTGAAGTGGTACCGAGACAATGAAGAGTTCTACCGGTACATACCCAACGCGAGTCCGCCCAAGCTCGCGTACAAACTCGAGGGAATCAAAGTTGATGTAAGTTGTTTGACGTCATATTAATTTTAATCATACGTTTCAAAGTTTTAAGGCCATGCACGTCAGATATGCACTCGAGGGGTTCTATTTTATTTACCGCATATTTATTTTTTATTGAAAACGCGTTTGGTCTAGGTCATGAATAGAGTAGAGCCAGCTCACCCAGAAGAGGCCTTTCACTATTGCTTTAGGTATATACTTTTCAGAAAAGAGTTAAGTTAAGAGTAAGAACCTTGTAAAGAAAAATTCATGTTATTTTGTCAATATTTCGATGTTCATCTATTCTAATGTAAAATCATATTTTTTCTCTTTTGTTCGCGAGTTGAATCGATACCCTCAGAATTTCGTGTACATTCAAAATAGACCGGGATCAAAGTTACGTGTGCGAGCGAAGTTTGTTCTCGATATACGTTTTTGTTTGTCGAAACCCTTTTAAAAGAAGATATTCAGCAGTTCTGGACTGTGCTCACATACATGCACACAATCGTCTTTATCCCTAATGGGGTAGGCAGAGCAAAAACGACCTCACGTTACTTTATTTACGTTTTTATTAGCTTGAACTTTACACTTTTATACGAGCTGGTAAAAAAGCTTTAAAAATGTCGCTCTAATTGGCGAAGATTGTAAAAGCGGTACCTCGCATTTATACTTGCGATAAAAATAAATATATTGCCTATGTAAACAAGGTGCATGGATTGTAAATCAAAATATGCTGAAGGTGCCAAGACACGGAATATTATAATTAAGCTCTCAATATTATCAGTATATTTTACTGAGACCCAAATGACAAAATAATTCAGCGGTCAATCCTATCGCTCAAAATGTTCTGTAGGTGTGTATGCCACGACCTTAACAAAATATTTTGTTAGCCCAGTAGGGGTATACCACAAAAAGGAGATTATTCAGCGAAATCTCTACCACCAAATAACTCAAAAATTCCCTTGTTCAAAGTACCTACTGGGAAGCTTTAGTATCTCATCCTTGTTAATAAATATTTACATGTCAACATATTAAAAATGTCTATTAATATGTTGACATATTTTTCGTGGAATAATAATATTATGATCATAAAATTGTGATATATGTTGTAGGTATACTCGTTCACAGGGCTAAGTTATGAATCTGTTTCCAACCCAAGAATATGATAGGAACTAACGTGAAAAACCATTTCATTTTTACAATAAATTTTGCTCATACAACGATGCTTAGCATTAAACTTGTATTACCTTCTTCAAAACACAAAACACGGTCTTTACCTCAGTAACTGTTCGAAATCACGCTACTAGATAGCAAATCATATTATGGCAAGTTTTGTACGAATTGTGTACGGCAAATGGCGTAGTGGGTTATCTATTTCTGAACGGACAATAGCGGATGTCGTCCACGAGTATTGACAAAAGATAGGAAGAAATGAGCCGCAAGCCAGACAATGCATGTGAGCACTTGGGTCATTCCTGATTTCGCTCTTCTGAACGTGCAAACTAGTTGAAGCTAGATTATTTATAAACATCGTGTTTTTAGCAACAAGGCTGTCTAGTTGTACTTTGTTTTTGTAATGCTTATGTTTGTTTCTTTGTTCTTGTTTATGTTCAATAAAGAGTATTGTATTGCAGTGCATTGTATTGTATCGTGTAAGTCTAGTCACCAAAATTATTTAAGCACCATAAATATTTACTTAAATGAAGACTTTATATCTACCGATTTTTTAAAAGATATTAAAGATAAAAGTTCTTTTGGAGCTCTCAAAGAAATTATTCAATCTACCTACGTCTGTATGGAGTTTATCAAAGTTTATAAAACATTTTTTTATACAATATTGCACACGTTATAAATTCTATTACAAGCCGTACCATTACTAGTACTTACTTGAATACTCGATTATTAACTTTAATGACTTAAGAAATAACTTCAATAACTTTTATTTCGAAATAAAATCCAATCATTTTCATTCCATGGAGAAAAATAGAAGGCAAAAGATTGATTACAGTTGGACTCTAGTGGGAGTTCCAAACTAAACAAACAGGAGTAAACCAAGCTCGTAACAATAGCACTAGAGTAAATAACTATATAGAGAGAAAGCTTCATACAATCATGCAGTTACAACAGATACTACCGGAATATTCGCAACATAATAATGTTGCGATGTGTGTGTATGTTCACCATTTCTGTCAAATGCCTCAACTGCTTACTTAAATATTTCTATTGTCTATATTTAATACTCATACTGCATTCCACCTTTAACATCTTCTCCTCACAAAGGTTGTCTGATAGAGACTGTCGGTTTCATGAAGTTAAAATCAGTTCTTTTTGCATAATATTTATTTAAATGAGTGCAATAAAAAGTTTTACGTGATGCTCCCCTTCCATAAGTCTCTTCATACACCCATGACAGCTAGTTGTCTCTGTACGTTTACTTACTCTTGTGAGACAAGAGAGTATATACTGTCCAGTCCACTCAGTGGAACGAGGCGAATGATATTACTTCAAGTCGCTGGGATATGTTTACACATGTTCAATGTTTGAGCTTCCAACTTGGGTGAATGCTAACTTGAGGAAATATTTATGATTGTTTCCTGGAGGAAATCGAGGAAACTTCTTTCGATTACTTTCCAATTTCATTTACTATACCTATATTGGACTAAAGAAAAATTATCGGTAGTTGGTTTTTTGCACGATAATTAATTATGTATAAGTATATAGAGGAAGAATTGAAGAAGTTCTCGATTCATTTAACTTTCACGTATGAATTGTTCAATTCATTATGTAGTTTGTACTATTATGTTAATTACAAATAATTACATATGTACCTAGTACCTACCAGCTACCTCTATTATCATGGCTTTCTTCTGTTTACTCTTCCTAAACCACGCAATACAACAACGGTACTTTTTTACCAAAACTGTAGCCGAGGAACGATGTGATGTTTTAGAAAATATACTTAATTTGAATAAAATGCATTCCTAACTTTTTTACATACATAGATACTTTCACGCTTGCATCCCTAATGGGGTAGGCAGAGCGTCAACGACTCTAAGGTCGATTCGACAAGTTTTGAGAGTTGTTTAAGACATATTGCTGTAGTGACAGGTTGTCAGCCCAGTTGTTGTAATTTTTTTTTTAACTGTATATTTTCTGTGTGCAGCTACAAAAATCAGATGACAGCCGAGTGGTGCTGCATACGGTGACACTCAAATCCACCGGCTTGTACCGATGTGAAGTGTCGGCAGAGGCGCCCAGCTTCGCGTCGGCTGCGGGTGAAGGCAGGATGGAAGTCATTTGTAAGTAAACCGCTATATTAAGCTGTGAAGCTACAAAAGTCAGGCGACAGCAGAGTGGTGCTGCATACGGTGATACTCAAATCCACCGGCCTGTACCGATGTGAAGTGTCGGCAGAGGCGCCCAGCTTCGCGTCGGCTGCGGGTGAAGGCAGGATGGAAGTCATTTGTAAGTAAACATTATAGACGCTAAAGTATGTCCTCCCAACTGATTTTCGGTGACGGCGGCCAATCTCCCTGAGATCGACTATCTGTGTGGGACTACGTAGTTTTTAGCGTCCGAGTGTTTGGGCAACACATTTCTTACACTCCTTCAATCTCTTAGGCTCGTATTTATAAATCCATCTCATGATTGAGAGCAATATTGAGTGCGGATTTGACAGGTCATTTTGTATTGGAATGACGTTTCTGATACGAACTCAAACTCGCTGTCACTCTTGAGAGCTGATTATAAATACGGGCCTTATTCTGATGGGATAGACTGACAGTCACGACCAGATAGAGACAATTAGAAATTCGGAAATAACGTTAGCGAGGGAGATGATTCGTAAAAGGTACTTTACCGTAAATGCAGTCAAATAATCCACTGTACAGCTAACTGTGCTACTTACACTGCAATGGACATGGCGCAATAAGAAAGATTCAAAGCATTTCTACTAACTGGAAATGTACGAATGATATTTTGCATAAAGTTACATTCAACAAGTATGTATGTTATTAGTGCCTCGCTAAAAACAAAACTCACATTTACACTAAAACATACATTTCCTGAAAAGAGAGATTCGCATAATATGTCTTCTTTGTCACCAAAAGTCATATTCCAAATTCAGAGTTGTTAACTTCAACACGAACTAGGAGTAAACATAACCAACCCTCACTATGCAAATAATGTAAATTTCACGAACTCGCGTGCGAATCTAATTTGGGAATTCATTGCTGCACCGAATAAGTAAGTTATAATAAATTCTGAACCGGAATAGGACTGCATTTGGATGTTCCACGAAAAAAATACTGAAACCTGGTGGTAACAGGATTAGGAGTTTTAAAATTGAGTAATTTGCGGTTGGATTCGGATTGGACTGTTTCAAAGTCTAAAGAAAAAACAGTTTAAGTACCTATAAATTTAAAGAAATCGTTAGTACGTAGGTCGCAGGTACCACTGATTTAAGAAGTTGGAGCGCTAGCTTTTACTCTTCTGTGGGAGGTACCTACTCGTAGGTAGGGTCCTTTAAAACTAAAATTCTTTGGTGTTCCGAGAGTAGGAACGAAACGTTGGCATCATATATTTTGTTAATATTAATCTAAATTGCCTTGGCAAATTTTGGTGGTAACAAAGTTATTGTTTGTGTCCGAAATCTCACCTGAAAATCAACTGCACCTTCGGTGCCAGGTTGCTATTAGATTCTAAAACTACTGGTACGTAGCTACCTAAATAACATCAACAAAAGATATGATGCCAACGAACACCAAAGAATTTTAGTTTTAAAGGAAAACATAATCTTAACACAAGAGATATTCTTATATCTAATCGATCCGGTTTATTTCCAGACCTGCCGCGCGAGGGACCTAGAATAACTGGCAATGAGCAAGAGAATCGAAGAGGGGACTCTCTGTTCCTTAACTGCACGTCAGGACGGTCCTACCCCGCCGCTGTACTCAGTTGGGACATAGACGGGGAAAAGGTACGTACAGATAGAGTAGGAAAAAATTCTGTCAATGAGCAAGAAACCCGCAGAGAGGACTCTCTGTTCCTAAACTGCTCGTCAGGACGGTCCTATCCCGCCGCTGTACTTATTTGGGATATAGACGGGGAAAAGGTACGTACAGATGCAGTAGGAAAAATATCTGGCAATGAGCAAAAGAACCGTACAGGGGACTCTCTGTTCCTAAACTGCACATCAAGATGGTCCCACCCACCCCAACACTGTAGATTTTTATTAGATGTAATGAGTTGAGCTACTATGATAAAATAAGACATTGATAGGAAAAAGGTACGTAAATGCAAAATTATTAATATAGAAGTCTTTTTGTGGATTTGGGTTACAGATTTAATTTTGTAATTATAAAGTGATCTGTCTTTTAACAAATAGTGTGTCCTTCCGGGCGAACTTATTCCGTATTATATTCTACCTTTGGCCTAGTGTAAAAAGGCTCAGTCAAGAGTAAATCTATTCGTATAATAAGTAAAACAAAAAAATTTAATATATTTAACTCTATAGAAAACATAATTTTCGTATCTATTCCGGAATCGTTGTTGCTCGAACCAAGGCTTTTCTGAATATTAGAAAATATTTTGTATAAATATTTGGCTATTGTTACGAGCTTGGTTTACTCCTGTTTGTTTAGTTTGGAACTCCCACTAGAGTCCAACTGTAATCAATCTTTTGCCTTCTATTTTTCTCCATGG